>OZ023073.1:2660000-2938182 GCA_963992785.1 Tenthredo livida
TTTACTCAGGAATGGAGCCGATATCAATTGTCAAACGGACAAAGGCTTTATGCCGCTACTGCTGGCTGCTTGGAAAGGTAAACTGGACGTAGTCGAGTATTTACTCAGGAATGGAGCCGATGTCAATTGTCAAACGAACGAAGGCTTGATGCCGCTACACCTGGCTGCTTGGGAAGGTAAACTGGACGTAGTCGAGTATTTACTCAGGATAGGAGCCGATATCAATTGTCAAGATAACGATGGCTGGATGCCGCTACAGAACGCTGCTCAGGAAGGTAAACTGGACGTAGTCGAGTATTTACTCAGGAATGGAGCCGATGTCAATTGTCAAACGAACGAAGGCTTGATACCGCTACACCTGGCTGCTTGGGAAGGTAAACTGGACGTAGTCGAGTATTTACTCAGGATAGGAGCCGATATCAATTGTCAAGATAACGATTGCTGGATGCCGCTACAGAAGGCTGCTTGGGAAGGTAAACTGGACGTAGTCGAGTGTTCACACAGAAATGGAGCCGATATCAATTGTCAAACGGACAAAGGCTTTATGCCGCTACAACTGGCTGCTTGGGAAGGTAAACTGGACGTAGTCGAGTATTTACTCAGGAATGGAGCCGATGTCAATTGTCAAACGAACGAAGGCTTGATGCCGCTACACCTGGCTGCTTGGGAAGGTAAACTGGACGTAGTCGAGTATTTACTCGGGAATGGAGCCGATATCAATTGTCAAGATAACGATGGCTGGATGCCGCTACAGAACGCTGCTCAGGAAGGTAAACTGGACGTAGTCGAGTATTTACTCAGGAATGGAGCCGATGTCAATTGTCAAACGAACGAAGGCTTGATGCCGCTACACCTGGCTGCTTGGGAAGGTAAACTGGACGTAGTCGAGTATTTACTCAGGAATGGAGCCGATGTCAATTGTCAAACGAACAAAGGCTTGATGCCGCTACACCTGGCTACTCAGGAAGGTAAACTGGACGTGGTCGAGTATTTACTCAGGAATGGAGCCGATATCAATAGTCAAGATAACATTGGTAGGATGCCGCTACACCTGGCTGCTAGGGAAGGTAAACTGGACGTGGTCGAGTATTTACTCAGGAATGGAGCCGATATCAATTGTCAAGATAACGATGGCTGGATGCCGCTACGGAAGGCTGCTTGGGAAGGTAAACTGGACGTAGTCGAGTATTTACTCAGGAATGGAGCCGATGTCAATTGTCAAACGAACAAAGGCTTGATGCCGCTACACCTGGCTACTCAGGAAGGTAAACTGGACGTGGTCGAGTATTTACTCAGGAATGGAGCCGATATCAATTGTCAAGATAACATTGGTAGGATGCCGCTACACCTGGCTGCTAGGGAAGGTAAACTGGACGTGGTCGAGTATTTACTCAGGAATGGAGCCGATATCAATTGTCAAGATAACGATGGCTGGATGCCGCTACGGAAGGCTGCTTGGGAAGGTAAACTGGACGTAGTCGAGTATTTACTCAGGAATGGAGCCGATGTCAATTGTCAAACGAACGAAGGCTTGATACCGCTACACCTGGCTGCTTGGGAAGGTAAACTGGACGTAGTCGAGTATTTACTCAGGAATGGAGCCGATATCAATTGTCAAGATAACGATGGCTGGATGCCGCTACAGAAGGCTGCTTGGGAAGGTAAACTGGACGTAGTCGAGTGTTCACACAGGAATGGAGCCGATATCAATTGTCAAACGGACAAAGGCTTTATGCCGCTACTGCTGGCTGCTTGAGAAGGTAAACTGGACGTAGTCGAGTATTTACTCAGGAATGGAGCCGATGTCAATTGTCAAACGAACGAAGGCTTGATGCCGCTACACCTGGCTGCTTGGGAAGGTAAACTGGACGTAGTCGAGTATTTACTCGGGAATGGAGCCGATATCAATTGTCAAGATAACGATGGCTGGATGCCGCTACAGAACGCTGCTCAGAAAGGTAAACTGGACGTAGTCGAGTATTTACTCAGGAATGGAGCCGATATCAACTGTCAAGATAACGATGGCTGGATGCCGCTACAGAACGCTGCTCAGGGAGGTAAACTGGACGTAGTCGAGTATTTTCTCAGGAATGGAGCCGATGTCAATTGTCAAACGAACGAAGGCTTGATGCCGCTACACCTGGCTGCTTGGGAAGGTAAACTGGACGTAGTCGAGTATTTACTCAGGAATGAAGCCGATATCAATTGTCAAGATAACGATGGCTGGATGCCGCTACAGAACGCTGCTCAGGAAGGTAAACTGGACGTAGTCGAGTATTTACTCAGGAATGGAGCCGATGTCAATTGTCAAACGAACGAAGGCTTGATACCGCTATACCTGGCTGCTTGGGAAGGTAAACTGGACGTAGTCGAGTATTTACTCAGGAATGGAGCCGATATCAATTGTCAAGATAACGATGGCTGGATGCCGCTACAGAAGGCTGCTTGGGAAGGTAAACTGGACGTAGTCGAGTGTTCACACAGGAATGGAGCCGATATCAATTGTCAAACGGACAAAGGCTTTATGCCGCTACTGCTGGCTGCTTGGAAAGATAAACTGGACGTAGTCGAGTATTTACTCAGGAATGGAGCCGATGTCAATTGTCAAACGAACGAAGGCTTGATGCCGCTACACCTGGCTGCTTGGGAAGGTAAACTGGACGTAGTCGAGTATTTACTCAGGAATGGAGCCGATATCAATTGTCAAGATAACGATGGCTGGATGCCGCTACAGAACGCTGCTCAGGAAGGTAAACTGGACGTAGTCGAGTATTTACTCAGGAATGGAGCCGATGTCAATTGTCAAACGAACGAAGGCTTGATACCGCTACACCTGGCTGCTTGGGAAGGTAAACTGGACGTAGTCGAGTATTTACTCAGGATAGGAGCCGATATCAATTGTCAAGATAACGATGGCTGGATGCCGCTACAGAAGGCTGCTTGGGAAGGTAAACTGGACGTAGTCGAGTGTTCACACAGAAATGGAGCCGATATCAATTGTCAAACGGACAAAGGCTTTATGCCGCTACAACTGGCTGCTTGGGAAGGTAAACTGGACGTAGTCGAGTATTTACTCAGAAATGGAGCCGATGTCAATTGTCAAACGAACGAAGGCTTGATGCCGCTACACCTGGCTGCTTGGGAAGGTAAACTGGACGTAGTCGAGTATTTACTCGGGAATGGAGCCGATATCAATTGTCAAGATAACGATGGCTGGATGCCGCTACAGAACGCTGCTCAGGAAGGTAAACTGGACGTAGTCGAGTATTTACTCAGGAATGGAGCCGATGTCAATTGTCAAACGAACGAAGGCTTGATGCCGCTACACCTGGCTGCTTGGGAAGGTAAACTGGACGTAGTCGAGTATTTACTCAGGAATGGAGCCGATGTCAATTGTCAAACGAACAAAGGCTTGATGCCGCTACACCTGGCTACTCAGGAAGGTAAACTGGACGTGGTCGAGTATTTACTCAGGAATGGAGCCGATATCAATTGTCAAGATAACATTGGTAGGATGCCGCTACACCTGGCTGCTAGGGAAGGTAAACTGGACGTGGTCGAGTATTTACTCAGGAATGGAGCCGATATCAATTGTCAAGATAACGATGGCTGGATGCCGCTACGGAAGGCTGCTTGGGAAGGTAAACTGGACGTAGTCGAGTATTTACTCAGGAATGGAGCCGATGTCAATTGTCAAACGAACGAAGGCTTGATACCGCTACACCTGGCTGCTTGGGAAGGTAAACTGGACGTAGTCGAGTATTTACTCAGGAATGGAGCCGATATCAATTGTCAAGATAACCATGGCTGGATGCCGCTACAGAAGGCTGCTTGGGAAGGTAAACTGGACGTAGTCGAGTGTTCACACAGGAATGGAGCCGATATCAATTGTCAAACGGACAAAGGCTTTATGCCGCTACTGCTGGCTGCTTGGGAAGGTAAACTGGACGTAGTCGAGTATTTACTCAGGAATGGAGCCGATGTCAATTGTCAAACGAACGAAGGCTTGATACCGCTACACCTGGCTGCTTGGGAAGGTAAACTGGACGTAGTCGAGTATTTACTCAGGAATGGAGCCGATATCAATTGTCAAGATAACGATGGCTGGATGCCGCTACAGAACGCTGCTCAGGAAGGTAAACTGGACGTAGTCGAGTATTTACTCAGGAATGGAGCCGATATCAATTGTCAAGATAACGATGGCTGGATGCCGCTACAGAACGCTGCTCAGGAAGGTAAACTGGACGTAGTCGAGTATTTACTCAGGAATGGAGCCGATATCAATTGTTAAGATAACGATGGCTGGATGCCGCTACAGAACGCTGCTCAGGGAGGTAAACTGGACGTAGTCGAGTATTTACTCAGGAATGGAGCCGATGTCGAATGTCAAACGAACGAAGGCTTGATACCGCTACACCCGGCTGCTTGGGAAGGTAAACTGGACGTAGTCGAGTATTTACTCAGGAATGGAGCCGATATCAATTGTCAAGATAACGATGGCTGGATGCCGCTACAGAAGGCTGCTTGGGAAGGTAAACTGGACGTAGTCGAGTGTTCACACAGGAATGGAGCCGATATCAATTGTCAAACGGACAAAGGCTTTATGCCGCTACTGCTGGCTGCTTGGGAAGGTAAACTGGACGTAGTCGAGTATTTACTCAGGAATGGAGCCGATATCAATTGTTAAGATAACGATGGCTGGATGCCGCTACAGAACGCTACTCAGGAAGGTAAACTGGACCTAGTCGAGTATTTACTCAGGAATGGAGCCGATGTCAATTGTCAAACGAACAAAGGCTTGATGCCGCTACACCTGGCTACTCAGGAAGGTAAACTGGACGTGGTCGAGTATTTACTCAGGAATGGAGCCGATATCAATTGTCAAGATAACATTGGTAGGATGCCGCTACACCTGGCTGCTAGGGAAGGTCAACTGGACGTGGTCGAGTATTTACTCAGGAATGGAGCCGATATCAATTGTCAAGATAACATTGGTAGGATGCCGCTACACCTGGCTGCTTGGGAAGGTAAACTGGACGTAGTCGAGTATTTACTCAGGAATGGAGCCGATGTCAATTGTCAAACGAACGAAGGCTTGATACCGCTACACCTGGCTGTTCGGGAAGGTAAACTGGACGTAGTCGAGTATTTACTCAGGAATGGAGCCGATATCAATTGTCAAGATAACGATGGCTGGATGCCGCTACAGAAGGCTGCTTGGGAAGGTAAACTGGACGTAGTCGAGTGTTCACACAGGAATGGAGCCGATAGCAATTGTCAAACGGACAAAGGCTTTATGCCGCTACTGCTGGCTGCTTGGGAAGGTAAACTAGACGTAGTCGAGTATTTACTCAGGAATGGATCCGATGTCAATTGTCAAACGAACGAAGGCTTGATGCCGCTACACCTGGCTGCTTGGGAAGGTAAACTGGACGTAGTCGAGTATTTACTCAGGAATGGAGCCGATATCAATTGTCAAGATAACGATGGCTGGATGTCGCTACAGAACGCTGCTCAGGGAGGTAAACTGGACGTAGTCGAGTATTTACTCAGGAATGGAGCCGATGTCGAATGTCAAACGAACGAAGGCTTGATACCGCTACACCCGGCTGCTTGGGAAGGTAAACTGGACGTAGTCGAGTATTTACTCAGGAATGGAGCCGATATCAATTGTCAAGATAACGATGGCTGGATGCCGCTACAGAAGGCTGCTTGGGAAGGTAAACTGGACGTAGTCGAGTGTTCACACAGGAATGGAGCCGATATCAATTGTCAAACGGACAAAGGCTTTATGCCGCTACACCTGGCTGCTTGGGAAGGTAAACTGGACGTAGTCGAGTATTTACTCAGGAATGGAGCCGATGTCAATTGTCAAACGAACGAAGGCTTGATGCCGCTACACCTGGCTGCTTGGGAAGGTAAACTGGACGTAGTCGAGTATTTACTCGGGAATGGAGCCGATATCAATTGTCAAGATAACGATGGCTGGATGCCGCTACAGAACGCTGCTCAGGAAGGTAAACTGGACGTAGTCGAGTATTTACTCAGGAATGCAGCCGATGTCAATTGTCAAACGAACGAAGGCTTGATGCCGCTACACCTGGCTACTCAGGAAGGTAAACTGGACGTGTTCGAGTATTTACTCAGGAATGGAGCCGATGTCAATTGTCAAGATAACATTGGTAGGATGCCGCTACACCTGGCTGCTAGGGAAGGTAAACTGGACGTGGTCGAGTATTTACTCAGGAATGGAGCCGATATCAATTGTCAAGATAACGATGGATGGATGCCGCTACGGAAGGCTGCTTGGGAAGGTAAACTGGACGTAGTCGAGTATTTACTCAGGAATGGAGCCGATGTCAATTGTCAAACGAACAAAGGCTTGATGCCGCTACACCTGGCTACTCAGGAAGGTAAACTGGACGTGGTCGAGTATTTACTCAGGAATGGAGCCGATATCAATTGTCAAGATAACGATGGCTGGATGCCGCTACAGAACGCTGCTCAGGAAGGTAAACTGGACCTAGTCGAGTATTTACTCAGGAATGGAGCCGATGTCAATTGTCAAACGAACAAAGGCTTGATGCCGCTACACCTGGCTGCTTGGGAAGGTAAACTGGACGTAGTCGAGTATTTACTCAGGAATGGAGCCAATGTCAATTGTCAAACGAACGAAGGCTTGATACCGCTACACCTGGCTGCTTGGGAAGGTAAGCTGGACGTAGTCGAGTATTTACTCAGGAATGGAGCCTATATCAATTGTCAAGATAACGATGGCTGGATGCCGCTACAGAAGGCTGCTTGGGAAGGTAAACTGGACGTAGTCGAGTATTTACTCAGGAATGGAGCCGATGTCAATTGTCAAACGAACGAAGGCTTGATGCCGCTACACCTGGCTGCTTGGGAAGGTAAACTGGACGTAGTCGAGTATTTACTCAGGAATGGAGCCGATATCAATTGTCAAGATAACGATGGCTGGATGCCGCTACAGAAGGCTGCTTGGGAAGGTAAACTGGACGTAGTCGAGTATTTACTCAGGAATGGAGCCGATGTCAATTGTCAAACGAACGAAGGCTTGATGCCGCTACACCTGGCTGCTTGGGAAGGTAAACTGGACGTAGTCGAGTATTTACTCGGGAATGGAGCCGATATCAATTGTCAAGATAACGATGGCTGGATGCCGCTACAGAACGCTGCTCAGGAAGGTAAACTGGACGTAGTCGAGTATTTACTCAGGAATGGAGCCGATGTCAATTGTCAAACGAACGAAGGCTTGATGCCGCTACACCTGGCTGCTTGGGAAGGTAAACTGGACGTAGTCGAGTATTTACTCAGGAATGGAGCCGATGTCAATTGTCAAACGAACGAAGGCTTGATGCCGCTACACCTGGCTACTCAGGAAGGTAAACTGGACGTGTTCGAGTATTTACTCAGGAATGGAGCCGATGTCAATTGTCAAGATAACATTGGTAGGATGCCGCTACACCTGGCTGCTAGGGAAGGTAAACTGGACGTGGTCGAGTATTTACTCAGGAATGGAGCCGATATCAATTGTCAAGATAACGATGGATGGATGCCGCTACGGAAGGCTGCTTGGGAAGGTAAACTGGACGTAGTCGAGTATTTACTCGGGAATGGAGCCGATATCAATTGTCAAGATAACGATGGCTGGATGCCGCTACAGAACGCTGCTCAGGAAGGTAAACTGGACGTAGTCGAGTATTTACTCAGGAATGCAGCCGATGTCAATTGTCAAACGAACGAAGGCTTGATGCCGCTACACCTGGCTACTCAGGAAGGTAAACTGGACGTGTTCGAGTATTTACTCAGGAATGGAGCCGATGTCAATTGTCAAGATAACATTGGTAGGATGCCGCTACACCTGGCTGCTAGGGAAGGTAAACTGGACGTGGTCGAGTATTTACTCAGGAATGGAGCCGATATCAATTGTCAAGATAACGATGGATGGATGCCGCTACGGAAGGCTGCTTGGGAAGGTAAACTGGACGTAGTCGAGTATTTACTCAGGAATGGAGCCGATGTCAATTGTCAAACGAACAAAGGCTTGATGCCGCTACACCTGGCTACTCAGGAAGGTAAACTGGACGTGGTCGAGTATTTACTCAGGAATGGAGCCGATATCAATTGTCAAGATAACGATGGCTGGATGCCGCTACAGAACGCTGCTCAGGAAGGTAAACTGGACCTAGTCGAGTATTTACTCAGGAATGGAGCCGATGTCAATTGTCAAACGAACAAAGGCTTGATGCCGCTACACCTGGCTGCTGGGGAAGGTAAACTGGACGTAGTCGAGTATTTACTCAGGAATGGAGCCAATGTCAATTGTCAAACGAACGAAGGCTTGATACCGCTACACCTGGCTGCTTGGGAAGGTAAACTGGACGTAGTCGAGTATTTACTCAGGAATGGAGCCTATATCAATTGTCAAGATAACGATGGCTGGATGCCGCTACAGAAGGCTGCTTGGGAAGGTAAACTGGACGTAGTCGAGTATTTACTCAGGAATGGAGCCGATGTCAATTGTCAAACGAACGAAGGCTTGATGCCGCTACACCTGGCTGCTTGGGAAGGTAAACTGGACGTAGTCGAGTATTTACTCAGGAATGGAGCCGATATCAATTGTCAAGATAACGATGGCTGGATGCCGCTACAGAAGGCTGCTTGGGAAGGTAAACTGGACGTAGTCGAGTATTTACTCAGGAATGGAGCCGATGTCAATTGTCAAACGAACGAAGGCTTGATGCCGCTACACCTGGCTGCTTGGGAAGGTAAACTGGACGTAGTCGAGTATTTACTCGGGAATGGAGCCGATATCAATTGTCAAGATAACGATGGCTGGATGCCGCTACAGAACGCTGCTCAGGAAGGTAAACTGGACGTAGTCGAGTATTTACTCAGGAATGGAGCCGATGTCAATTGTCAAACGAACGAAGGCTTGATGCCGCTACACCTGGCTGCTTGGGAAGGTAAACTGGACGTAGTCGAGTATTCACTCAGGAATGGAGCCGATGTCAATTGTCAAACGAACAAAGGCTTGATGCCGCTACACCTGGCTACTCAGGAAGGTAAACTGGACGTGGTCGAGTATTTACTCAGGAATGGAGCCGATATCAATTGTCAAGATAACATTGGTAGGATGCCGCTACACCTGGCTGCTAGGGAAGGTAAACTCGACGTGGTCGAGTATTTACTCAGGAATGGAGCCGATATCAATTGTCAAGATAACGATGGCTGGATGCCGCTACGGAAGGCTGCTTGGGAAGGTAAACTGGACGTAGTCGAGTATTTACTCAGGAATGGAGCCGATGTCAATTGTCAAACGAACGAAGGCTTGATACCGCTACACCTGGCTGCTTGGGAAGGTAAACTGGACGTAGTCGAGTATTTACTTAGGAATGGAGCCGATATCAATTGTCAAGATAACGATGGCTGGATGCCGCTACAGAAGGCTGCTTGGGAAGGTAAACTGGACGTAGTCGAGTGTTCACACAGGAATGGAGCCGATATCAATTGTCAAACGGACAAAGGCTTTATGCCGCTACTGCTGGCTGCTTGGGAAGGTAAACTGGACGTAGTCGAGTATTTACTCAGGAATAGAGCCGATGTCAATTGTCAAACGAACGAAGGCTTGATGCCGCTACACCTGGCTGCTTGGGAAGGTAAACTGGACGTAGTCGAGTATTTACTCAGGAATGGAGCCGATATCAATTGTCAAGATAACGATGGCTGGATGCCGCTACAGAACGCTGCTCAGGAAGGTAAACTGGACCTAGTCGAGTATTTACTCAGAAATGGAGCCGATGTCAATTGTCAAACGAACAAAGGCTTGATGCCGCTACACCTGGCTACTCAGGAAGGTAAACTGGACGTGGTCGAGTATTTACTCAGGAATGGAGCCGATATCAATTGTCAAGATAACATTGGTAGGATGCCGCTACACCTGGCTGCTAGGGAAGGTAAACTGGACGTGGTCGAGTATTTACTCAGGAATGGAGCCGATATCAATTGTCAAGATAACGATGGCTGGATGCCGCTACGGAAGGCTGCTTGGAAAGGTAAACTGGACGTAGTCGAGTATTTACTCAGGAATGGAGCCGATGTCAATTGTCAAACGAACGAAGGCTTGATACCGCTACACCTGGCTGCTTGGGAAGGTAAACTGGACGTAGTCGAGTATTTACTCAGGAATGGAGCCGATATCAATTGTCAAGATAACGATGGCTGGATGCCGCTACAGAAGGCTGCTTGGGAAGGTAAACTGGACGTAGTCGAGTGTTCACACAGGAATGGAGCCGATATCAATTGTCAAACGGACAAAGGCTTTATGTCGCTAATGCTGGCTGCTTGGGAAGGTAAACTGGACGTAGTCGAGCATTTACTCAGGAATGGAGCCGATGTCAATTGTCAAACGAACGAAGGCTTGATACCGCTACACCTGGCTGCTTGGGAAGGTAAACTGGACGTAGTCGAGTATTTACTCAGGAATGGAGCCGATATCAATTGTCAAGATAACGATGGCTGGATGCCGCTACAGAAGGCTGCTTGGGAAGGTAAACTGGACGTAGTCGAGTGTTCACACAGGAATGGAGCCGATATCAATTGTCAAACGGACAAAGGCTTCATGCCGCTACTGCTGGCTGCTTGGGAAGGTAAACTGGACGTAGTCGAGTATTTACTCAGGAATGGAGCCGATGTCAATTGTCAAACGAACGAAGGCTTGATGCCGCTACACCTGGCTGCTTGGGTAGGTAAACTGGACGTAGTCGAGTATTTACTCAGGAATGGAGCCGATATCAATTGTCAAGATAACGATGGCTGGATGCCGCTACAGAAGGCTGCTTGGGAAGGTAAACTGGACGTAGTCGAGTATTTACTCAGGAATGGAGCCGATGTCAATTGTCAAACGAACGAAGGCTTGATGCCGCTACACCTGGCTGCTTGGGAAGGTAAACTGGACGTAGTCGAGTATTTACTCAGGAATGGAGCCGATATCAATTGTCAAGATAACGATGGCTGGATGCCGCTACAGAACGCTGCTCAGGAAGGTAAACTAGACGTAGTCGAGTATTTACTCAGGAATGGAGCCGATGTCAATTGTCAAACGAACAAAGGCTTGATGCCGCTACACCTGGCTACCCAGAAAGGTAAACTGGACGTGGTCGAGTATTTACTCAGGAATGAAGCCGATATCAATTGTCAAGATAACATTGGTAGGATGCCGCTACACCTGGCTGCTAGGGAAGGTAAACTGGACGTGGTCGAGTATTTACTCAGGAATGGAGCCGATATCAATTGTCAAGATAACGATGGCTGGATGCTGCTACGGAAGGCTGCTTGGGAAGGTAAACTGGACGTAGTCGAGTATTTACTCAGGAATGGAGCCGATGTCAATTGTCAAACGAACGAAGGCTTGATACCGCTACACCTGGCTGCTTGGGAAGGTAAACTGGACGTAGTCGAGTATTTACTCAGGAATGGAGCCGATATCAATTGTCAAGATGACGATGGCTGGATGCCGCTACAGAAGGCTGCTTGGGAAGGTAAACTGGACGTAGTCGAGTGTTCACACAGGAATGGAGCCGATATCAATTGTCAAACGGACAAAGGCTTTATGCCGCTACTGCTGGCTGCTTGGGAAGGTAAACTGGACGTAGTCGAGTATTTACTCAGGAATGGAGCCGATGTCAATTGTCAAACGAACGAAGGCTTGATGCCGCTACACCTGGCTGCTTGGGAAGGTAAACTGGACGTAGTCGAGTATTTACTCGGGAATGGAGCCGATATCAATTGTCAAGATAACGATGGCTGGATGCCGCTACAGAACGCTGCTCAGGAAGGTAAACTGGACGTAGTCGAGTATTTACTCAGGAATGGAGCCGATGTCAATTGTCAAACGAACGAAGGCTTGATGCCGCTACACCTGGCTGCTTGGGAAGGTAAACTGGACGTAGTCGAGTATTTACTCAGGAATGGAGCCGATGTCAATTGTCAAACGAACAAAGGCTTGATGCCGCTACACCTGGCTACTCAGGAAGGTAAACTGGACGTGGTCGAGTATTTACTCAGGAATGGAGCCGATATCAATTGTCAAGATAACATTGGTAGGATGCCGCTACACCTGGCTGCTCGGGAAGGTAAACTCGACGTGGTCGAGTATTTACTCAGGAATGGAGCCGATATCAATTGTCAAGATAACGATGGCTGGATGCCGCTACGGAAGGCTGCTTGGGAAGGTAAACTGGACGTAGTCGAGTATTTACTCAGGAATGGAGCCGATGTCAATTGTCAAACGAACGAAGGCTTGATACCGCTACACCTGGCTGCTTGGGAAGGTAAACTGGACGTAGTCGAGTATTTACTTAGGAATGGAGCCGATATCAATTGTCAAGATAA
Organism: Tenthredo livida; assembly: GCA_963992785.1. Classification (NCBI taxonomy): domain Eukaryota; kingdom Metazoa; phylum Arthropoda; class Insecta; order Hymenoptera; family Tenthredinidae; genus Tenthredo; species Tenthredo livida. Next base: position 2,672,415 of record OZ023073.1, read on the forward strand.
CGATGGCTGGATGCCGCTACAGAAGGCTGCTTGGGAAGGTAAACTGGACGTAGTCGAGTATTTACTCAGGAATAGAGCCGATGTCAATTGTCAAACGAACGAAGGCTTGATGCCGCTACACCTGGCTGCTTGGGAAGGTAAACTGGACGTAGTCGAGTATTTACTCAGGAATGGAGCCGATATCAATTGTCAAACGGACAAAGGCTTCATGCCGCTACTGCTGGCTGCTTGGGAAGGTAAACTGGACGTAGTCGAGTATTTACTCAGGAATAGAGCCGATGTCAATTGTCAAACGAACGAAGGCTTGATGCCGCTACACCTGGCTGCTTGGGAAGGTAAACTGGACGTAGTCGAGTATTTACTCAGGAATGGAGCCGATATCAATTGTCAAGATAACGATGGCTGGATGCCGCTACAGAACGCTGCTCAGGAAGGTAAACTGGACCTAGTCGAGTATTTACTCAGAAATGGAGCCGATGTCAATTGTCAAACGAACAAAGGATTGATGCCGCTACACCTGGCTACTCAGGAAGGTAAACTGGACGTGGTCGAGTATTTACTCAGGAATGGAGCCGATATCAATTGTCAAGATAACATTGGTAGGATGCCGCTACACCTGGCTGCTAGGGAAGGTAAACTGGACGTGGTCGAGTATTTACTCAGGAATGGAGCCGATATCAATTGTCAAGATAACGATGGCTGGATGCCGCTACGGAAGGCTGCTTGGAAAGGTAAACTGGACGTAGTCGAGTATTTACTCAGGAATGGAGCCGATGTCAATTGTCAAACGAACGAAGGCTTGATACCGCTACACCTGGCTGCTTGGGAAGGTAAACTGGACGTAGTCGAGTATTTACTCAGGAATGGAGCCGATATCAATTGTCAAGATAACGATGGCTGGATGCCGCTACAGAAGGCTGCTTGGGAAGGTAAACTGGACGTAGTCGAGTGTTCACACAGGAATGGAGCCGATATCAATTGTCAAACGGACAAAGGCTTTATGCCGCTAATGCTGGCTGCTTGGGAAGGTAAACTGGACGTAGTCGAGCATTTACTCAGGAATGGAGCCGATGTCAATTGTCAAACGAACGAAGGCTTGATACCGCTACACCTGGCTGCTTGGGAAGGTAAACTGGACGTAGTCGAGTATTTACTCAGGAATGGAGCCGATATCAATTGTCAAGATAACGATGGCTGGATGCCGCTACAGAAGGCTGCTTGGGAAGGTAAACTGGACGTAGTCGAGTGTTCACACAGGAATGGAGCCGATATCAATTGTCAAACGGACAAAGGCTTCATGCCGCTACTGCTGGCTGCTTGGGAAGGTAAACTGGACGTAGTCGAGTATTTACTCAGGAATGGAGCCGATGTCAATTGTCAAACGAACGAAGGCTTGATGCCGCTACACCTGGCTGCTTGGGTAGGTAAACTGGACGTAGTCGAGTATTTACTCAGGAATGGAGCCGATATCAATTGTCAAGATAACGATGGCTGGATGCCGCTACAGAACGCTGCTCAGGAAGGTAAACTGGACCTAGTCGAGTATTTACTCAGGAATGGAGCCGATGTCAATTGTCAAACGAACAAACGCTTGATGCCGCTACACCTGGCTGCTTGGGAAGGTAAACTGGACGTAGTCGAGTATTTACTCAGGAATGGAGCCAATGTCAATTGTCAAACGAACGAAGGCTTGATACCGCTACACCTGGCTGCTTGGGAAGGTAAACTGGACGTAGTCGAGTATTTACTCAGGAATGGAGCCGATATCAATTGTCAAGATAACGATGGCTGGATGCCGCTACAGAAGGCTGCTTGGGAAGGTAAACTGGACGTAGTCGAGTATTTACTCAGGAATGGAGCCGATGTCAATTGTCAAACGAACGAAGGCTTGATGCCGCTACACCTGGCTGCTTGGGAAGGTAAACTGGACGTAGTCGAGTATTTACTCAGGAATGGAGCCGATATCAATTGTCAAGATAACGATGGCTGGATGCCGCTACAGAACGCTGCTCAGGAAGGTAAACTAGACGTAGTCGAGTATTTACTCAGGAATGGAGCCGATGTCAATTGTCAAACGAACAAAGGCTTGATGCCGCTACACCTGGCTACCCAGAAAGGTAAACTGGACGTGGTCGAGTATTTACTCAGGAATGAAGCCGATATCAATTGTCAAGATAACATTGGTAGGATGCCGCTACACCTGGCTGCTAGGGAAGGTAAACTGGACGTGGTCGAGTATTTACTCAGGAATGGAGCCGATATCAATTGTCAAGATAACGATGGCTGGATGCTGCTACGGAAGGCTGCTTGGGAAGGTAAACTGGACGTAGTCGAGTATTTACTCAGGAATGGAGCCGATGTCAATTGTCAAACGAACGAAGGCTTGATACCGCTACACCTGGCTGCTTGGGAAGGTAAACTGGACGTAGTCGAGTATTTACTCAGGAATGGAGCCGATATCAATTGTCAAGATGACGATGGCTGGATGCCGCTACAGAAGGCTGCTTGGGAAGGTAAACTGGACGTAGTCGAGTGTTCACACAGGAATGGAGCCGATATCAATTGTCAAACGGACAAAGGCTTTATGCCGCTACTGCTGGCTGCTTGGGAAGGTAAACTGGACGTAGTCGAGTATTTACTCAGGAATGGAGCCGATGTCAATTGTCAAACGAACGAAGGCTTGATGCCGCTACACCTGGCTGCTTGGGAAGGTAAACTGGACGTAGTCGAGTATTTACTCGGGAATGGAGCCGATATCAATTGTCAAGATAACGATGGCTGGATGCCGCTACAGAACGCTGCTCAGGAAGGTAAACTGGACGTAGTCGAGTATTTACTCAGGAATGGAGCCGATGTCAATTGTCAAACGAACGAAGGCTTGATGCCGCTACACCTGGCTGCTTGGGAAGGTAAACTGGACGTAGTCGAGTATTTACTCAGGAATGGAGCCGATGTCAATTGTCAAACGAACAAAGGCTTGATGCCGCTACACTTGGCTACTCAGGAAGGTAAACTGGACGTGGTCGAGTATTTACTCAGGAATGGAGCCGATATCAATTGTCAAGATAACATTGGTAGGATGCCGCTACACCTGGCTGCTAGGGAAGGTAAACTCGACGTGGTCGAGTATTTACTCAGGAATGGAGCCGATATCAATTGTCAAGATAACGATGGCTGGATGCCGCTACGGAAGGCTGCTTGGGAAGGTAAACTGGACGTAGTCGAGTATTTACTCAGGAATGGAGCCGATGTCAATTGTCAAACGAACGAAGGCTTGATACCGCTACACCTGGCTGCTTGGGAAGGTAAACTGGACGTAGTCGAGTATTTACTCAGGAATGGAGCCGATATCAATTGTCAAGATAACGATGGCTGGATGCCGCTACAGAAGGCTGCTTGGGAAGGTAAACTGGACGTAGTCGAGTGTTCACACAGGAATGGAGCCGATATCAATTGTCAAACGGACAAAGGCTTTATGCCGCTACTGCTGGCTGCTTGGGAAGGTAAACTGGACGTAGTCGAGTATTTACTCAGGAATAGAGCCGATGTCAATTGTCAAACGAACGAAGGCTTGATGCCGCTACACCTGGCTGCTTGGGAAGGTAAACTGGACGTAGTCGAGTATTTACTCAGGAATGGAGCCGATATCAATTGTCAAGATAACGATGGCTGGATGCCGCTACAGAACGCTGCTCAGGAAGGTAAACTGGACCTAGTCGAGTATTTACTCAGAAATGGAGCCGATGTCAATTGTCAAACGAACAAAGGCTTGATGCCGCTACACCTGGCCACTCAGGAAGGTAAACTGGACGTGGTCGAGTATTTACTCAGGAATGGAGCCGATATCAATTGTCAAGATAACATTGGTAGGATGCCGCTACACCTGGATGCTAGGGAAGGTAAACTGGACGTGGTCGAGTATTTACTCAGGAATGGAGCCGATATCAATTGTCAAGATAACGATGGCTGGATGCCGCTACGGAAGGCTGCTTGGAAAGGTAAACTGGACGTAGTCGAGTATTTACTCAGGAATGGAGCCGATGTCAATTGTCAAACGAACGAAGGCTTGATACCGCTACACCTGGCTGCTTGGGAACGTAAACTGGACGTAGTCGAGTATTTACTCAGGAATGGAGCCGATATCAATTGTCAAGATAACGATGGCTGGATGCCGCTACAGAAGGCTGCTTGGGAAGGTAAACTGGACGTAGTCGAGTGTTCACACAGGAATGGAGCCGATATCAATTGTCAAACGGACAAAGGCTTTATGTCGCTAATGCTGGCTGCTTGGGAAGGTAAACTGGACGTAGTCGAGCATTTACTCAGGAATGGAGCCGATGTCAATTGTCAAACGAACGAAGGCTTGATACCGCTACACCTGGCTGCTTGGGAAGGTAAACTGGACGTAGTCGAGTATTTACTCAGGAATGGAGCCGATATCAATTGTCAAGATAACGATGGCTGGATGCCGCTACAGAAGGCTGCTTGGGAAGGTAAACTGGACGTAGTCGAGTGTTCACACAGGAATGGAGCCGATATCAATTGTCAAACGGACAAAGGCTTCATGCCGCTACTGCTGGCTGCTTGGGAAGGTAAACTGGACGTAGTCGAGTATTTACTCAGGAATGGAGCCGATGTCAATTGTCAAACGAACGAAGGCTTGATGCCGCTACACCTGGCTGCTTGGGAAGGTAAACTGCACGTAGTCGAGTATTTACTCAGGAATGGAGCCGATATCAATTGTCAAGATAACGATGGCTGGATGCCGCTACAGAACGCTGCTCAGGAAGGTAAACTAGACGTAGTCGAGTATTTACTCAGGAATGGAGCCGATGTCAATTGTCAAACGAACAAAGGCTTGATGCCGCTACACCTGGCTACCCAGAAAGGTAAACTGGACGTGGTCGAGTATTTACTCAGGAATGAAGCCGATATCAATTGTCAAGATAACATTGGTAGGATGCCGCTACACCTGGCTGCTAGGGAAGGTAAACTGGACGTGGTCGAGTATTTACTCAGGAATGGAGCCGATATCAATTGTCAAGATAACGATGGCTGGATGCTGCTACGGAAGGCTGCTTGGGAAGGTAAACTGGACGTAGTCGAGTATTTACTCAGGAATGGAGCCGATGTCAATTGTCAAACGAACAAAGGCTTGATGCCGCTACACCTGGCTACTCAGGAAGGTAAACTGGACGTGGTCGAGTATTTACTCAGGAATGGAGCCGATATCAATTGTCAAGATAACATTGGTAGGATGCCGCTACACCTGGCTGCTAGGGAAGGTAAACTCGACGTGGTCGAGTATTTACTCAGGAATGGAGCCGATATCAATTGTCAAGATAACGATGGCTGGATGCCGCTACGAAAGGCTGCTTGGGAAGGTAAACTGGACGTAGTCGAGTATTTACTCAGGAATGGAGCCGATGTCAATTGTCAAACGAACGAAGGCTTGATACCGCTACACCTGGCTGCTTGGGAAGGTAAACTGGACGTAGTCGAGTATTTACTTAGGAATGGAGCCGATATCAATTGTCAAGATAACGATGGCTGGATGCCGCTACAGAAGGCTGCTTGGGAAGGTAAACTGGACGTAGTCGAGTGTTCACACAGGAATGGAGCCGATATCAATTGTCAAACGGACAAAGGCTTTATGCCGCTACTGCTGGCTGCTTGGGAAGGTAAACTGGACGTAGTCGAGTATTTACTCAGGAATAGAGCCGATGTCAATTGTCAAACGAACGAAGGCTTGATGCCGCTACACCTGGCTGCTTGGGAAGGTAAACTGGACGTAGTCGAGTATTTACTCAGGAATGGAGCCGATATCAATTGTCAAGATAACGATGGCTGGATGCCGCTACAGAACGCTGCTCAGGAAGGTAAACTGGACCTAGTCGAGTATTTACTCAGAAATGGAGCCGATGTCAATTGTCAAACGAACAAAGGCTTGATGCCGCTACACCTGGCCACTCAGGAAGGTAAACTGGACGTGGTCGAGTATTTACTCAGGAATGGAGCCGATATCAATTGTCAAGATAACATTGGTAGGATGCCGCTACACCTGGCTGCTAGGGAAGGTAAACTGGACGTGGTCGAGTATTTACTCAGGAATGGAGCCGATATCAATTGTCAAGATAACGATGGCTGGATGCCGCTACGGAAGGCTGCTTGGAAAGGTAAACTGGACGTAGTCGAGTATTTACTCAGGAATGGAGCCGATGTCAATTGTCAAACGAACGAAGGCTTGATACCGCTACACCTGGCTGCTTGGGAAGGTAAACTGGACGTAGTCGAGTATTTACTCAGGAATGGAGCCGATATCAATTGTCAAGATAACGATGGCTGGATGCCGCTACAGAAGGCTGCTTGGGAAGGTAAACTGGACGTAGTCGAGTGTTCACACAGGAATGGAGCCTATATCAATTGTCAAACGGACAAAGGCTTTATGCCGCTAATGCTGGCTGCTTGGGAAGGTAAACTGGACGTAGTCGAGCATTTACTCAGGAATGGAGCCGATGTCAATTGTCAAACGAACGAAGGCTTGATACCGCTACACCTGGCTGCTTGGGAAGGTAAACTGGACGTAGTCGAGTATTTACTCAGGAATGGAGCCGATATCAATTGTCAAGATAACGATGGCTGGATGCCGCTACAGAAGGCTGCTTGGGAAGGTAAACTGGACGTAGTCGAGTGTTCACACAGGAATGGAGCCGATATCAATTGTCAAACGGACAAAGGCTTCATGCCGCTACTGCTGGCTGCTTGGGAAGGTAAACTGGACGTAGTCGAGTATTTACTCAGGAATGGAGCCGATGTCAATTGTCAAACGAACGAAGGCTTGATGCCGCTACACCTGGCTGCTTGGGTAGGTAAACTGGACGTAGTCGAGTATTTACTCAGGAATGGAGCCGATATCAATTGTCAAGATAACGATGGCTGGATGCCGCTACAGAACGCTGCTCAGGAAGGTAAACTGGACCTAGTCGAGTATTTACTCAGGAATGGAGCCGATGTCAATTGTCAAACGAACAAAGGGTTGATGCCGCTACACCTGGCTGCTTGGGAAGGTAAACTGGACGTAGTCGAGTATTTACTCAGGAATGGAGCCAATGTCAATTGTCAAACGAACGAAGGCTTGATACCGCTACACCTGGCTGCTTGGGAAGGTAAACTGGACGTAGTCGAGTATTTACTCAGGAATGGAGCCGATATCAATTGTCAAGATAACGATGGCTGGATGCCGCTACAGAAGGCTGCTTGGGAAGGTAAACTGGACGTAGTCGAGTATTTACTCAGGAATGGAGCCGATGTCAATTGTCAAACGAACGAAGGCTTGATGCCGCTACACCTGGCTGCTTGGGAAGGTAAACTGGACGTAGTCGAGTATTTACTCAGGAATGGAGCCGATATCAATTGTCAAGATAACGATGGCTGGATGCCGCTACAGAACGCTGCTCAGGAAGGTAAACTAGACGTAGTCGAGTATTTACTCAGGAATGGAGCCGATGTCAATTGTCAAACGAACAAAGGCTTGATGCCGCTACACCTGGCTACCCAGAAAGGTAAACTGGACGTGGTCGAGTATTTACTCAGGAATGAAGCCGATATCAATTGTCAAGATAACATTGGTAGGATGCCGCTACACCTGGCTGCTAGGGAAGGTAAACTGGACGTGGTCGAGTATTTACTCAGGAATGGAGCCGATATCAATTGTCAAGATAACGATGGCTGGATGCTGCTACGGAAGGCTGCTTGGGAAGGTAAACTGGACGTAGTCGAGTATTTACTCAGGAATGGAGCCGATGTCAATTGTCAAACGAACGAAGGCTTGATACCGCTACACCTGGCTGCTTGGGAAGGTAAACTGGACGTAGTCGAGTATTTACTCAGGAATGGAGCCGATATCAATTGTCAAGATGACGATGGCTGGATGCCGCTACAGAAGGCTGCTTGGGAAGGTAAACTGGACGTAGTCGAGTGTTCACACAGGAATGGAGCCGATATCAATTGTCAAACGGACAAAGGCTTTATGCCGCTACTGCTGGCTGCTTGGGAAGGTAAACTGGACGTAGTCGAGTATTTACTCAGGAATGGAGCCGATGTCAATTGTCAAACGAACGAAGGCTTGATGCCGCTACACCTGGCTGCTTGGGAAGGTAAACTGGACGTAGTCGAGTATTTACTCAGGAATGGAGCCGATATCAATTGTCAAGATAACGATGGTTGGATGCCGCTACAGAACGCTGCTCAGGAAGGTAAACTGGACCTAGTCGAGTATTTACTCAGGAATGTAGCCGATGTCAATTGTCAAACGAACAAAGGCTTGATGCCGCTACACCTGGCTACTCAGGAAGGTAAACTGGACGTGGTCGAGTATTTACTCAGGAATGGAGCCGATATCAATTGTCAAGATAACATTGGTAGGATGCCGCTACACCTGGCTGCTAGGGAAGGTAAACTGGACGTGGTCGAGTATTTACTCAGGAATGGAGCCGATATCAATTGTCAAGATAACGATGGCTGGATGCTGCTACGGAAGGCTGCTTGGGAAGGTAAACTGGACGTAGTCGAGTATTTACTCAGGAATGGAGCCGATGTCACTTGTCAAACGAACGAAGGCTTGATACCGCTACACCTGGCTGCTTGGGAAGGTAAACTGGACGTAGTCGAGTATTTACTCAGGAATGGAGCCGATATCAATTGTCAAGATAACGATGGCTGGATGCCGCTACAGAAGGCTGCTTGGGAAGGTAAACTGTACGTAGTCGAGTGTTCACACAGGAATGGAGCCGATATCAATTGTCAAACGGACAAAAGCTTTATGCCGCTACTGCTGGCTGCTTGGGAAGGTAAACTGGACGTAGTCGAGTATTTACTCAGGAATGGAGCCAATGTCAATTGTCAAACGAACAAAGGCTTGATGCCGCTACACCTGGCTGCTTGGGAAGGTAAACTGGACGTAGTCGAGTATTTACTCAGGAATGGAGCCGATATCAATTGTCAAGATAACGATGGCTGTATGCCGCTACAGAAGGCTGCTTGGGAAGGTAAACTGGACGTAGTCGAGTGTTCACACAGGAATGGAGCCGATATCAATTGTCAAACGGACAAAGGCTTTATGCCGCTACTGCTGGCTGCTTGGGAAGGTAAACTGGACGTAGTCGAGTATTTACTCAGGAATGGAGCCGATGTCAATTGTCAAACTAACGAAGGCTTGATGCCGCTACACCTGGCTGCTTGGGAAGGTAAACTGGACGTAGTCGAGTATTTACTCAGGAATGGAGCCGATGTCAATTGTCAAACGAACGAAGGCTTGATACCGCTACACCTGGCTGCTTGGGAAGGTAAACTGGACGTAGTGGAGTATTTACTCAGGAATGGAGCCGATATCAATTGTCAAGATAACGATGGCTGGATGCCGCTACAGAAGGCTGCTTGGGAAGGTAAACTGGACGTAGTCGAGTGTTCACACAGGAATGGAGCCGATATCAATTGTCAAACGGACAAAGGCTTTATGCCGCTACTGCTGGCTGCTTGGGAAGGTAAACTGGACGTAGTCGAGTATTTACTCAGGAATGGAGCCGATGTCAATTGTCAAACGAACGAAGGCTTGATGCCGCTACACCTGGCTGCTTGGGAAGGTAAACTGGACGTAGTCGAGTATTTACTCAGGAATGGAGCCGATATCAATTGTCAAGATAACGATGGCTGGATGCCGCTACAGAAGGCTGCTTGGGAAGGTAAACTGGACGTAGTCGAGTGTTCACACAGGAATGGAGCCGATATCAATTGTCAAACGGACAAAGGCTTTATGCCGCTACTGCTGGCTGCTTGGGAAGGTAAACTGGACGTAGTCGAGTATTTACTCAGGAATGGAGCCGATGTCAATTGTCAAACGAACGAAGGCTTGATGCCGCTACACCTGGCTGCTTGGGAAGGTAAACTGGACGTAGTCGAGTATTTACTCAGGAATGGAGCCGATATCAATTGTCAAGATAACGATGGCTGGATGCCGCTACAGAACGCTGCTCAGAAAGGTAAACTGGACCTAGTCGAGTATTTACTCAGGAATGGAGCCGATGTCAATTGTCAAACGAACAAAGGCTTGATGCCGCTACACCTGGCTACCCAGGAAGGTAAACTGGACGTGGTCGAGTATTTACTCAGGAATGGAGCCGATATCAATTGTCAAGATAACATTGGTAGGATGCCGCCACACCTGGCTGCTAGGGAAGGTAAACTGGACGTGGTCGAGTATTTACTCAGGAATGGAGCCGATATCAATTGTCAAGATAACGATGGCTGGATGCTGCTACGGAAGGCTGCTTGGGAAGGTAAACTGGACGTAGTCGAGTATTTACTCAGGAATGGAGCCGATGTCAATTGTCAAACGAACGAAGGCTTGATGCCGCTACACCTGGCTGCTTGGGTAGGTAAACTGGACGTAGTCGAGTATTTACTCAGGAATGGAGCCGATATCAATTGTCAAGATAACGATGGCTGGATGCCGCTACAGAACGCTGCTCAGGAAGGTAAACTGGACCTAGTCGAGTATTTACTCAGGAATGGAGCCGATGTCAATTGTCAAACGAACAAAGGCTTGATGCCGCTACACCTGGCTGCTTGGGAAGGTAAACTGGACGTAGTCGAGTATTTACTCAGGAATGGAGCCAATGTCAATTGTCAAACGAACGAAGGGTTGATGCCGCTACACCTGGCTGCTTGGGAAGGTAAACTGGACGTAGTCGAGTATTCACTCAGGAATGGAGCCGATGTCAATTGTCAAACGAACGAAGGCTTGATGCCGCTACACCTGGCTGCTTGGGAAGGTAAACTGGACGTAGTCGAGTATTTACTCAGGAATGGAGCCGATATCAATTGTCGAGATAACTATGGCTGGATGCCGCTACAGAACGCTGCTCAGGAAGGTAAACTGGACCTAGTCGAGTATTTACTCAGAAATGGAGCCGATGTCAATTGTCAAACGAACAAAGGCTTGATGCCGCTACACCTGGCTACTCAGGAAGGTAAACTGGACCTGGTCGAGTATTTACTCAGGAATGGAGCCGATATCAATTGTCAAGATAACATTGGTAGGATGCCGCTACACCTGGCTGCTAGGGAAGGTAAACTGGACGTGGTCGAGTATTTACTCAGGAATGGAGCCGATATCAATTGTCAAGATAACGATGCTGGATGCCGCTACGGAAGGCTGCTTGGGAAGGTAAACTGGACGTAGTCGAGTATTTACTCAGGAATGCAGCCGATGTCAATTGTCAAACGAACGAAGGCTTGATACCGCTACACCTGGCTGCTTGGGAAGGTAAACTGGACGTAGTCGAGTATTTACTCAGGAATGGAGCCGATATCAATTGTCAAGATAACGATGGCTGGATGCCGCTACAGAAGGCTGCTTGGGAAGGTAAACTGGACGTAGTCGAGTGTTCACACAGGAATGGAGCCGATATCAATTGTCAAACGGACAAAGGCTTTATGCCGCTACTGCTGGCTGCTTGGGAAGGTAAACTGGACGTAGTCGAGTATTTACTCAGGAATGGAGCCGATGTCAATTGTCAAACGAACGAAGGCTTGATACCGCTACACCTGGCTGCTTGGGAAGGTAAACTGTACGTAGTCGAGTATTTACTCAGGAATGGAGCCGATATCAATTGTCAAGATAACGATGGCTGGATGCCGCTACAGAAGGCTGCTTGGGAAGGTAAACTGGACGTAGTCGAGTGTTCACACAGGAATGGAGCCGATATCAATTGTCAAACGGACAAAGGCTTTATGCCGCTACTGCTGGCTGCTTGGGAAGGTAAACTGGACGTAGTCGAGTATTTACTCAGGAATGGAGCCGATATCAATTGTCAAGATAACGATGGCTGGATGCCGCTACAGAAGGCTGCTTGGGAAGGTAAACTGGACGTAGTCGAGTGTTCACACAGGAATGGAGCCGATATCAATTGTCAAACGGACAAAGGCTTTATGCCGCTACTGCTGGCTGCTTGGGAAGGTAAACTGGACGTAGTCGAGTATTTACTCAGGAATGGAGCCGATGTCAATTGTCAAACGAACGAAGGCTTGATACCGCTACACCTGGCTGCTTGGGAAGGTAAACTGTACGTAGTCGAGTATTTACTCAGGAATGGAGCCGATATCAATTGTCAAGATAACGATGGCTGGATGCCGCTACAGAAGGCTGCTTGGGAAGGTAAACTGGACGTAGTCGAGTGTTCACACAGGAATGGAGCCGATATCAATTGTCAAACGGACAAAGGCTTTATGCCGCTACTGCTGGCTGCTTGGGAAGGTAAACTGGACGTAGTCGAGTATTTACTCAGGAATGGAGCCGATATCAATTGTCAAGATAACGATGGCTGGATGCCGCTACAGAAGGCTGCTTGGGAAGGTAAACTGGACGTAGTCGAGTATTTACTCAAGAATGGAGCCGATGTCAATTGTCAAACGAACGAAGGCTTGATGCCGCTACACCTGGCTGCTTGGGAAGGTAAACTGGACGTAGTCGAGTATTTACTCGGGAATGGAGCCGATATCAATTGTCAAGATAACGATGGCTGGATGCCGCTACAGAACGCTGCTCAGGAAGGTAAACTGGACGTAGTCGAGTATTTACTCAGGAATGGAGCCGATGTCAATTGTCAAACGAACGAAGGCTTGATGCCGCTACACCTGGCTGCTTGGGAAGGTAAACTGGACGTAGTCGAGTATTTACTCAGGAATGGAGCCGATGTCAATTGTCAAACGAACAAAGGCTTGATGCCGCTACACCTGGCTACTCAGGAAGGTAAACTGGACGTGGTCGAGTATTTACTCAGGAATGGAGCCGATATCAATTGTCAAGATAACATTGGTAGGATGCCGCTACACCTGGCTGCTAGGGAAGGTAAACTGGACGTGGTCGAGTATTTACTCAGGAATGGAGCCGATATCAATTGTCAAGATAACGATGGCTGGATGCCGCTACGGAAGGCTGCTTGGGAAGGTAAACTGGACGTAGTCGAGTATTTACTCAGGAATGGAGCTGATGTCAATTGTCAAACGAACGAAGGCTTGATACCGCTACACCTGGCTGCTTGGGAAGGTAAACTGGACGTAGTCGAGTATTTACTCAGGAATGGAGCCGATATCAATTGTCAAGATAACGATGGCTGGATGCCGCTACAGAAGGCTGCTTGGGAAGGTAAACTGGACGTAGTCGAGTGTGCACACAGGAATGGAGCCGATATCAATTGTCAAACGGACAAAGGCTTTATGCCGCTACTGCTGGCTGCTTGGGAAGGTAAACTGGACGTAGTCGAGTATTTACTCAGGAATAGAGCCGATGTCAATTGTCAAACGAACGAAGGCTTGATGCCGCTACACCTGGCTGCTTGGGAAGGTAAACTGGACGTAGTCGAGTATTTACTCAGGAATGGAGCCGATATCAATTGTCAAGATAACGATGGCTGGATGCCGCTACAGAACGCTGCTCAGGAAGGTAAACTGGACCTAGTCGAGTATTTACTCAGAAATGGAGCCGATGTCAATTGTCAAACGAACAAAGGCTTGATGCCGCTACACCTGGCTACTCAGGAAGGTAAACTGGACGTGGTCGAGTATTTACTCAGGAATGGAGCCGATATCAATTGTCAAGATAACATTGGTAGGATGCCGCTACACCTGGCTGCTAGGGAAGGTAAACTGGACGTGGTCGAGTATTTACTCAGGAATGGAGCCGATATCAATTGTCAAGATAACGATGGCTGGATGCCGCTACGGAAGGCTGCTTGGGAAGGTAAACTGGACGTAGTCGAGTATTTACTCAGGAATGGAGCCGATGTCAATTGTCAAACGAACGAAGGCTTGATACCGCTACACCTGGCTGCTTGGGAAGGTAAACTGGACGTAGTCGAGTATTTACTCAGGAATGGAGCCGATATCAATTGTCAAGATAACGATGGCTGGATGCCGCTACAGAAGGCTGCTTGGGAAGGTAAACTGGACGTAGTCGAGTGTTCACACAGGAATGGAGCCGATATCAATTGTCAAACGGACAAAGGCTTTCTGCCGCTACTGCTGGCTGCTTGGGAAGGTAAACTGGACGTAGTCGAGTATTTACTCAGGAATGGAGCCGATGTCAATTGTCAAACGAACGAAGGCTTGATACCGCTACACCTGGCTGCTTGGGAAGGTAAACTGGACGTAGTCGAGTATTTACTCAGGAATGGAGCCGATATCAATTGTCAAGATAACGATGGCTGGATGCCGCTACAGAAGGCTGCTTGGGAAGGTGAACTGGACGTAGTCGAGTGTTCACACAGGAATGGAGCCGATATCAATTGTCAAACGGACAAAGGCTTTATGCCGCTACTGCTGGCTGCTTGGGAAGGTAAACTGGACGTAGTCGAGTATTTACTCAGGAATGGAGCCGATGTCAATTGTCAAACGAACGAAGGCTTGATGCCGCTACACCTGGCTGCTTTGGTAGGTAAACTGGACGTAGTCGAGTATTTACTCAGGAATGAAGCCGATATCAATTGTCAAGATAACGATGGCTGGATGCCGCTACAGAACGCTGCTCAGGAAGGTAAACTGGACCTAGTCGAGTATTTACTCAGGAATGGAGCCGATGTCAATTGTCAAACGAACAAAGGCTTGATGCCGCTACACCTGGCTGCTTGGGAAGGTAAACTGGACGTAGTCGAGTATTTACTCAGGAATGGAGCCGATATCAATTGTCAAGATAACGATGGCTGGATGCCGCTACAGAACGCTGCTCAGGAAGGTAAACTGGACGTAGTCGAGTATTTACTCAGGAATGGAGCCGATGTCAATTGTCAAACGAACAAAGGCTTGATGCCGCTACACCTGGCTACCCAGGAAGGTAAACTGGACGTGGTCGAGTATTTACTCAGGAATGGAGCCGATATCAATTGTCAAGATAACATTGGTAGGATGCCGCTACACCTGGCTGCTAGGGAAGGTAAACTGGACGTGGTCGAGTATTTACTCAGGAATGGAGCCGATATCAATTGTCAAGATAACGATGGCTGGATGCTGCTACGGAAGGCTGCTTGGGAAGGTAAACTGGACGTAGTCGAGTATTTACTCAGGAATGGAGCCGATGTCAATTGTCAAACGAACGAAGGCTTGATACCGCTACACCTGGCTGCTTGGGAAGGTAAACTGGACGTAGTCGAGTATTTACTCAGGAATGGAGCCGATATCAATTGTCAAGATAACGATGGCTGGATGCCGCTACAGAACGCTGCTCAGGAAGGTAAACTGGACGTAGTCGAGTATTTACTCAGGAATGGAGCCGATATCAATTGTCAAGATAACGATGGCTGGATGCCGCTACAGAACGCTGCTCAGGAAGGTAAACTGGACGTAGTCGAGTATTTACTCAGGAATGGAGCCGATATCAATTGTTAAGATAACGATGGCTGGATGCCGCTACAGAACGCTGCTCAGGGAGGTAAACTGGACGTAGTCGAGTATTTACTCAGGAATGGAGCCGATGTCGAATGTCAAACGAACGAAGGCTTGATACCGCTACACCCGGCTGCTTGGGAAGGTAAACTGGACGTAGTCGAGTATTTACTCAGGAATGGAGCCGATATCAATTGTCAAGATAACGATGGCTGGATGCCGCTACAGAAGGCTGCTTGGGAAGGTAAACTGGACGTAGTCGAGTGTTCACACAGGAATGGAGCCGATATCAATTGTCAAACGGACAAAGGCTTTATGCCGCTACTGCTGGCTGCTTGGGAAGGTAAACTGGACGTAGTCGAGTATTTACTCAGGAATGGAGCCGATGTCAATTGTCGAACGAACGAAGGCTTGATGCCGCTACACCTGGCTGCTTGGGAAGGTAAACTGGACGTAGTCGAGTATTTACTCAGGAATGGAGCCGATATCAATTGTCAAGATAACGATGGCTGGATGCCGCTACAGAACGCTACTCAGGAAGGTAAACTGGACCTAGTCGAGTATTTACTCAGGAATGGAGCCGATGTCAATTGTCAAACGAACAAAGGCTTGATGCCGCTACACCTGGCTACTCAGGAAGGTAAACTGGACGTGGTCGAGTATTTACTCAGGAATGGAGCCGATATCAATTGTCAAGATAACATTGGTAGGATGCCGCTACACCTGGCTGCTAGGGAAGGTCAACTGGACGTGGTCGAGTATTTACTCAGGAATGGAGCCGATATCAATTGTCAAGATAACATTGGTAGGATGCCGCTACACCTGGCTGCTTGGGAAGGTAAACTTGACGTAGTCGAGTATTTACTCAGGAATGGAGCCGATGTCAATTGTCAAACGAACGAAGGCTTGATACCGCTACACCTGGCTGTTCGGGAAGGTAAACTGGACGTAGTCGAGTATTTACTCAGGAATGGAGCCGATATCAATTGTCAACATAACGATGGCTGGATGCCGCTACAGAAGGCTGCTTGGGAAGGTAAACTGGACGTAGTCGAGTGTTCACACAGGAATGGAGCCGATAGCAATTGTCAAACGGACAAAGGCTTTATGCCGCTACTGCTGGCTGCTTGGGAAGGTAAACTAGACGTAGTCGAGTATTTACTCAGGAATGGATCCGATGTCAATTGTCAAACGAACGAAGGCTTGATGCCGCTACACCTGGCTGCTTGGGAAGTTAAACTGGACGTAGTCGAGTATTTACTCAGGAATGGAGCCGATATCAATTGTCAAGATAACGATGGCTGGATGCCGCTACAGAACGCTGCTCAGGGAGGTAAACTGGACGTAGTCGAGTATTTACTCAGAAATGCAGCCGATGTCGAATGTCAAACGAACGAAGGCTTGATACCGCTACACCCGGCTGCTTGGGAAGGTAAACTGGACGTAGTCGAGTATTTACTCAGGAATGGAGCCGATATCAATTGTCAAGATAACGATGGCTGGATGCCGCTACAGAAGGCTGCTTGGGAAGGTAAACTGGACGTAGTCGAGTGTTCACACAGGAATGGAGCCGATATCAATTGTCAAACGGACAAAGGCTTTATGCCGCTACACCTGGCTGCTTGGGAAGGTAAACTGGACGTAGTCGAGTATTTACTCACGAATGGAGCCGATGTCAATTGTCAAACGAACGAAGGCTTGATGCCGCTACACCTGGCTGCTTGGGAAGGTAAACTGGACGTAGTCGAGTATTTACTCGGGAATGGAGCCGATATCAATTGTCAAGATAACGATGGCTGGATGCCGCTACAGAACGCTGCTCAGGAAGGTAAACTGGACGTAGTCGAGTATTTACTCAGGAATGCAGCCGATGTCAATTGTCAAACGAACGAAGGCTTGATGCCGCTACACCTGGCTACTCAGGAAGGTAAACTGGACGTGTTCGAGTATTTACTCAGGAATGGAGCCGATGTCAATTGTCAAGATAACATTGGTAGGATGCCGCTACACCTGGCTGCTAGGGAAGGTAAACTGGACGTGGTCGAGTATTTACTCAGGAATGGAGCCGATATCAATTGTCAAGATAACGATGGATGGATGCCGCTACGGAAGGCTGCTTGGGAAGGTAAACTGGACGTAGTCGAGTATTCACTCAGGAATGGAGCCGATGTCAATTGTCAAACGAACAAAGGCTTGATGCCGCTACACCTGGCTACTCAGGAAGGTAAACTGGACGTGGTCGAGTATTTACTCAGGAATGGAGCCGATATCAATTGTCAAGATAACGATGGCTGGATGCCGCTACAGAACGCTGCTCAGGAAGGTAAACTGGACCTAGTCGAGTATTTACTCAGGAATGGAGCCGATGTCAATTGTCAAACGAACAAAGGCTTGATGCCGCTACACCTGGCTGCTTGGGAAGGTAAACTGGACGTAGTCGAGTATTTACTCAGGAATGGAGCCAATGTCAATTGTCAAACGAACGAAGGCTTGATACCGCTACACCTGGCTGCTTGGGAAGGTAAGCTGGACGTAGTCGAGTATTTACTCAGGAATGGAGCCTATATCAATTGTCAAGATAACGATGGCTGGATGCCGCTACAGAAGGCTGCTTGGGAAGGTAAACTGGACGTAGTCGAGTATTTACTCAGGAATGGAGCCGATGTCAATTGTCAAACGAACGAAGGCTTGATGCCGCTACACCTGGCTGCTTGGGAAGGTAAACTGGACGTAGTCGAGTATTTACTCAGGAATGGAGCCGATATCAATTGTCAAGATAACGATGGCTGGATGCCGCTACAGAAGGCTGCTTGGGAAGGTAAACTGGACGTAGTCGAGTATTTACTCAGGAATGGAGCCGATGTCAATTGTCAAACGAACGAAGGCTTGATGCCGCTACACCTGGCTGCTTGGGAAGGTAAACTGGACGTAGTCGAGTATTTACTCGGGAATGGAGCCGATATCAATTGTCAAGATAACGATGGCTGGATGCCGCTACAGAACGCTGCTCAGGAAGGTAAACTGGACGTAGTCGAGTATTTACTCAGGAATGGAGCCGATGTCAAT
The DNA here is from genome assembly GCA_963992785.1 of Tenthredo livida. NCBI lineage: Eukaryota > Metazoa > Arthropoda > Insecta > Hymenoptera > Tenthredinidae > Tenthredo > Tenthredo livida. The sequence goes on from OZ023073.1 coordinate 2,690,916, forward strand.
TGTCAAACGAACGAAGGCTTGATGCCGCTACACCTGGCTGCTTGGGAAGGTAAACTGGACGTAGTCGAGTATTTACTCAGGAATGGAGCCGATGTCAATTGTCAAACGAACGAAGGCTTGATGCCGCTACACCTGGCTACTCAGGAAGGTAAACTGGACGTGTTCGAGTATTTACTCAGGAATGGAGCCGATGTCAATTGTCAAGATAACATTGGTAGGATGCCGCTACACCTGGCTGCTAGGGAAGGTAAACTGGACGTGGTCGAGTATTTACTCAGGAATGGAGCCGATATCAATTGTCAAGATAACGATGGATGGATGCCGCTACGGAAGGCTGCTTGGGAAGGTAAACTGGACGTAGTCGAGTATTTACTCGGGAATGGAGCCGATATCAATTGTCAAGATAACGATGGCTGGATGCCGCTACAGAACGCTGCTCAGGAAGGTAAACTGGACGTAGTCGAGTATTTACTCAGGAATGCAGCCGATGTCAATTGTCAAACGAACGAAGGCTTGATGCCGCTACACCTGGCTACTCAGGAAGGTAAACTGGACGTGTTCGAGTATTTACTCAGGAATGGAGCCGATGTCAATTGTCAACATAACATTGGTAGGATGCCGCTACACCTGGCTGCTAGGGAAGGTAAACTGGACGTGGTCGAGTATTTACTCAGGAATGGAGCCGATATCAATTGTCAAGATAACGATGGATGGATGCCGCTACGGAAGGCTGCTTGGGAAGGTAAACTGGACGTAGTCGAGTATTTACTCAGGAATGGAGCCGATGTCAATTGTCAAACGAACAAAGGCTTGATGCCGCTACACCTGGCTACTCAGGAAGGTAAACTGGACGTGGTCGAGTATTTACTCAGGAATGGAGCCGATATCAATTGTCAAGATAACGATGGCTGGATGCCGCTACAGAACGCTGCTCAGGAAGGTAAACTGGACCTAGTCGAGTATTTACTCAGGAATGGAGCCGATGTCAATTGTCAAACGAACAAAGGCTTGATGCCGCTACACCTGGCTGCTTGGGAAGGTAAACTGGACGTAGTCGAGTATTTACTCAGGAATGGAGCCAATGTCAATTGTCAAACGAACGAAGGCTTGATACCGCTACACCTGGCTGCTTGGGAAGGTAAACTGGACGTAGTCGAGTATTTACTCAGGAATGGAGCCTATATCAATTGTCAAGATAACGATGGCTGGATGCCGCTACAGAAGGCTGCTTGGGAAGGTAAACTGGACGTAGTCGAGTATTTACTCAGGAATGGAGCCGATGTCAATTGTCAAACGAACGAAGGCTTGATGCCGCTACACCTGGCTGCTTGGGAAGGTAAACTGGACGTAGTCGAGTATTTACTCAGGAATGGAGCCGATATCAATTGTCAAGATAACGATGGCTGGATGCCGCTACAGAAGGCTGCTTGGGAAGGTAAACTGGACGTAGTCGAGTATTTACTCAGGAATGGAGCCGATGTCAATTGTCAAACGAACGAAGGCTTGATGCCGCTACACCTGGCTGCTTGGGAAGGTAAACTGGACGTAGTCGAGTATTTACTCGGGAATGGAGCCGATATCAATTGTCAAGATAACGATGGCTGGATGCCGCTACAGAACGCTGCTCAGGAAGGTAAACTGGACGTAGTCGAGTATTTACTCAGGAATGGAGCCGATGTCAATTGTCAAACGAACGAAGGCTTGATGCCGCTACACCTGGCTGCTTGGGAAGGTAAACTGGACGTAGTCGAGTATTTACTCAGGAATGGAGCCGATGTCAATTGTCAAACGAACGAAGGCTTGATACCGCTACACCTGGCTGCTTGGGAAGGTAAACTGGACGTAGTCGAGTATTTACTCAGGAATGGAGCCGATATCAATTGTCAAGATAACGATGGCTGGATGCTGCTACAGAAGGCTGCTTGGGAAGGTAAACTGGACGTAGTCGAGTATTTACTCAGGAATGGAGCCGATGTCAATTGTCAAACGAACGAAGGCTTGATGCCGCTACACCTGGCTGCTTGGGAAGGTAAACTGGACGTAGTCGAGTATTTACTCAGGAATGGAGCCGATATCAATTGTCAAGATAACGATGGCTGGATGCCGCTACAGAACGCTGCTCAGGAAGGTAAACTAGACGTAGTCGAGTATTTACTCAGGAATGGAGCCGATGTCAATTGTCAAACGAACAAAGGCTTGATGCCGCTACACCTGGCTACCCAGAAAGGTAAACTGGACGTGGTCGAGTATTTACTCAGGAATGAAGCCGATATCAATTGTCAAGATAACATTGGTAGGATGCCGCTACACCTGGCTGCTAGGGAAGGTAAACTGGACGTGGTCGAGTATTTACTCAGGAATGGAGCCGATATCAATTGTCAAGATAACGATGGCTGGATGCTGCTACGGAAGGCTGCTTGGGAAGGTAAACTGGACGTAGTCGAGTATTTACTCAGGAATGGAGCCGATGTCAATTGTCAAACGAACGAAGGCTTGATACCGCTACACCTGGCTGCTTGGGAAGGTAAACTGGACGTAGTCGAGTATTTACTCAGGAATGGAGCCGATATCAATTGTCAAGATGACGATGGCTGGATGCCGCTACAGAAGGCTGCTTGGGAAGGTAAACTGGACGTAGTCGAGTGTTCACACAGGAATGGAGCCGATATCAATTGTCAAACGGACAAAGGCTTTATGCCGCTACTGCTGGCTGCTTGGGAAGGTAAACTGGACGTAGTCGAGTATTTACTCAGGAATGGAGCCGATGTCAATTGTCAAACGAACGAAGGCTTGATGCCGCTACACCTGGCTGCTTGGGAAGGTAAACTGGACGTAGTCGAGTATTTACTCGGGAATGGAGCCGATATCAATTGTCAAGATAACGATGGCTGGATGCCGCTACAGAACGCTGCTCAGGAAGGTAAACTGGACGTAGTCGAGTATTTACTCAGGAATGGAGCCGATGTCAATTGTCAAACGAACGAAGGCTTGATGCCGCTACACCTGGCTGCTTGGGAAGGTAAACTGGACGTAGTCGAGTATTTACTCAGGAATGGAGCCGATGTCAATTGTCAAACGAACAAAGGCTTGATGCCGCTACACCTGGCTACTCAGGAAGGTAAACTGGACGTGGTCGAGTATTTACTCAGGAATGGAGCCGATATCAATTGTCAAGATAACATTGGTAGGATGCCGCTACACCTGGCTGCTAGGGAAGGTAAACTCGACGTGGTCGAGTATTTACTCAGGAATGGAGCCGATATCAATTGTCAAGATAACGATGGCTGGATGCCGCTACGGAAGGCTGCTTGGGAAGGTAAACTGGACGTAGTCGAGTATTTACTCAGGAATGGAGCCGATGTCAATTGTCAAACGAACGAAGGCTTGATACCGCTACACCTGGCTGCTTGGGAAGGTAAACTGGACGTAGTCGAGTATTTACTTAGGAATGGAGCCAATATCAATTGTCAAGATAACGATGGCTGGATGCCGCTACAGAAGGCTGCTTGGGAAGGTAAACTGGACGTAGTCGAGTGTTCACACAGGAATGGAGCCGATATCAATTGTCAAACGGACAAAGGCTTTATGCCGCTACTGCTGGCTGCTTGGGAAGGTAAACTGGACGTAGTCGAGTATTTACTCAGGAATAGAGCCGATGTCAATTGTCAAACGAACGAAGGCTTGATGCCGCTACACCTGGCTGCTTGGGAAGGTAAACTGGACGTAGTCGAGTATTTACTCAGGAATGGAGCCGATATCAATTGTCAAGATAACGATGGCTGGATGCCGCTACAGAACGCTGCTCAGGAAGGTAAACTGGACCTAGTCGAGTATTTACTCAGAAATGGAGCCGATGTCAATTGTCAAACGAACAAAGGCTTGATGCCGCTACACCTGGCTACTCAGGAAGGTAAACTGGACGTGGTCGAGTATTTACTCAGGAATGGAGCCGATATCAATTGTCAAGATAACATTGGTAGGATGCCGCTACACCTGGCTGCTAGGGAAGGTAAACTGGACGTGGTCGAGTATTTACTCAGGAATGGAGCCGATATCAATTGTCAAGATAACGATGGCTGGATGCCGCTACGGAAGGCTGCTTGGAAAGGTAAACTGGACGTAGTCGAGTATTTACTCAGGAATGGAGCCGATGTCAATTGTCAAACGAACGAAGGCTTGATACCGCTACACCTGGCTGCTTGGGAAGGTAAACTGGACGTAGTCGAGTATTTACTCAGGAATGGAGCCGATATCAATTGTCAAGATAACGATGGCTGGATGCCGCTACAGAAGGCTGCTTGGGAAGGTAAACTGGACGTAGTCGAGTGTTCACACAGGAATGGAGCCGATATCAATTGTCAAACGGACAAAGGCTTTATGCCGCTAATGCTGGCTGCTTGGGAAGGTAAACTGGACGTAGTCGAGCATTTACTCAGGAATGGAGCCGATGTCAATTGTCAAACGAACGAAGGCTTGATACCGCTACACCTGGCTGCTTGGGAAGGTAAACTGGACGTAGTCGAGTATTTACTCAGGAATGGAGCCGATATCAATTGTCAAGATAACGATGGCTGGATGCCGCTACAGAAGGCTGCTTGGGAAGGTAAACTGGACGTAGTCGAGTGTTCACACAGGAATGGAGCCGATATCAATTGTCAAACGGACAAAGGCTTCATGCCGCTACTGCTGGCTGCTTGGGAAGGTAAACTGGACGTAGTCGAGTATTTACTCAGGAATGGAGCCGATGTCAATTGTCAAACAAACGAAGGCTTGATGCCGCTACACCTGGCTGCTTGGGTAGGTAAACTGGACGTAGTCGAGTATTTACTCAGGAATGGAGCCGATATCAATTGTCAAGATAACGATGGCTGGATGCCGCTACAGAACGCTGCTCAGGAAGGTAAACTGGACCTAGTCGAGTATTTACTCAGGAATGGAGCCGATGTCAATTGTCAAACGAACAAAGGCTTGATGCCGCTACACCTGGCTGCTTGGGAAGGTAAACTGGACGTAGTCGAGTATTTACTCAGGAATGGAGCCAATGTCAATTGTCAAACGAACGAAGGCTTGATACCGCTACACCTGGCTGCTTGGGAAGGTAAACTGGACGTAGTCGAGTATTTACTCAGGAATGGAGCCGATATCAATTGTCAAGATAACGATGGCTGGATGCCGCTACAGAAGGCTGCTTGGGAAGGTAAACTGGACGTAGTCGAGTATTTACTCAGGAATGGAGCCGATGTCAATTGTCAAACGAACGAAGGCTTGATGCCGCTACACCTGGCTGCTTGGGAAGGTAAACTGGACGTAGTCGAGTATTTACTCAGGAATGGAGCCGATATCAATTGTCAAGATAACGATGGCTGGATGCCGCTACAGAACGCTGCTCAGGAAGGTAAACTAGACGTAGTCGAGTATTTACTCAGGAATGGAGCCGATGTCAATTGTCAAACGAACAAAGGCTTGATGCCGCTACACCTGGCTACCCAGAAAGGTAAACTGGACGTGGTCGAGTATTTACTCAGGAATGAAGCCGATATCAATTGTCAAGATAACATTGGTAGGATGCCGCTACACCTGGCTGCTAGGGAAGGTAAACTGGACGTGGTCGAGTATTTACTCAGGAATGGAGCCGATATCAATTGTCAAGATAACGATGGCTGGATGCTGCTACGGAAGGCTGCTTGGGAAGGTAAACTGGACGTAGTCGAGTATTTACTCAGGAATGGAGCCGATGTCAATTGTCAAACGAACGAAGGCTTGATACCGCTACACCTGGCTGCTTGGGAAGGTAAACTGGACGTAGTCGAGTATTTACTCAGGAATGGAGCCGATATCAATTGTCAAGATGACGATGGCTGGATGCCGCTACAGAAGGCTGCTTGGGAAGGTAAACTGGACGTAGTCGAGTGTTCACACAGGAATGGAGCCGATATCAATTGTCAAACGGACAAAGGCTTTATGCCGCTACTGCTGGCTGCTTGGGAAGGTAAACTGGACGTAGTCGAGTATTTACTCAGGAATGGAGCCGATGTCAATTGTCAAACGAACGAAGGCTTGATGCCGCTACACCTGGCTGCTTGGGAAGGTAAACTGGACGTAGTCGAGTATTTACTCAGGAATGGAGCCGATATCAATTGTCAAGATAACGATGGTTGGATGCCGCTACAGAACGCTGCTCAGGAAGGTAAACTGGACCTAGTCGAGTATTTACTCAGGAATGTAGCCGATGTCAATTGTCAAACGAACAAAGGCTTGATGCCGCTACACCTGGCTACTCAGGAAGGTAAACTGGACGTGGTCGAGTATTTACTCAGGAATGGAGCCGATATCAATTGTCAAGATAACATTGGTAGGATGCCGCTACACCTGGCTGCTAGGGAAGGTAAACTGGACGTGGTCGAGTATTTACTCAGGAATGGAGCCGATATCAATTGTCAAGATAACGATGGCTGGATGCTGCTACGGAAGGCTGCTTGGGAAGGTAAACTGGACGTAGTCGAGTATTTACTCAGGAATGGAGCCGATGTCACTTGTCAAACGAACGAAGGCTTGATACCGCTACACCTGGCTGCTTGGGAAGGTAAACTGGACGTAGTCGAGTATTTACTCAGGAATGGAGCCGATATCAATTGTCAAGATAACGATGGCTGGATGCCGCTACAGAAGGCTGCTTGGGAAGGTAAACTGTACGTAGTCGAGTGTTCACACAGGAATGGAGCCGATATCAATTGTCAAACGGACAAAAGCTTTATGCCGCTACTGCTGGCTGCTTGGGAAGGTAAACTGGACGTAGTCGAGTATTTACTCAGGAATGGAGCCAATGTCAATTGTCAAACGAACAAAGGCTTGATGCCGCTACACCTGGCTGCTTGGGAAGGTAAACTGGACGTAGTCGAGTATTTACTCAGGAATGGAGCCGATATCAATTGTCAAGATAACGATGGCTGTATGCCGCTACAGAAGGCTGCTTGGGAAGGTAAACTGGACGTAGTCGAGTGTTCACACAGGAATGGAGCCGATATCAATTGTCAAACGGACAAAAGCTTTATGCCGCTACTGCTGGCTGCTTGGGAAGGTAAACTGGACGTAGTCGAGTATTTACTCAGGAATGGAGCCGATGTCAATTGTCAAACTAACGAAGGCTTGATGCCGCTACACCTGGCTGCTTGGGAAGGTAAACTGGACGTAGTCGAGTATTTACTCAGGAATGGAGCCGATGTCAATTGTCAAACGAACGAAGGCTTGATACCGCTACACCTGGCTGCTTGGGAAGGTAAACTGGACGTAGTCGAGTATTTACTCAGGAATGGAGCCGATATCAATTGTCAAGATAACGATGGCTGGATGCCGCTACAGAAGGCTGCTTGGGAAGGTAAACTGGACGTAGTCGAGTGTTCACACAGGAATGGAGCCGATATCAATTGTCAAACGGACAAAGGCTTTATGCCGCTACTGCTGGCTGCTTGGGAAGGTAAACTGGACGTAGTCGAGTATTTACTCAGGAATGGAGCCGATGTCAATTGTCAAACGAACGAAGGCTTGATGCCGCTACACCTGGCTGCTTGGGAAGGTAAACTGGACGTAGTCGAGTATTTACTCAGGAATGGAGCCGATATCAATTGTCAAGATAACGATGGCTGGATGCCGCTACAGAAGGCTGCTTGGGAAGGTAAACTGGACGTAGTCGAGTGTTCACACAGGAATGGAGCCGATATCAATTGTCAAACGGACAAAGGCTTTATGCCGCTACTGCTGGCTGCTTGGGAAGGTAAACTGGACGTAGTCGAGTATTTACTCAGGAATGGAGCCGATGTCAATTGTCAAACGAACGAAGGCTTGATGCCGCTACACCTGGCTGCTTGGGAAGGTAAACTGGACGTAGTCGAGTATTTACTCAGGAATGGAGCCGATATCAATTGTCAAGATAACGATGGCTGGATGCCGCTACAGAACGCTGCTCAGAAAGGTAAACTGGACCTAGTCGAGTATTTACTCAGGAATGGAGCCGATGTCAATTGTCAAACGAACAAAGGCTTGATGCCGCTACACCTGGCTACCCAGGAAGGTAAACTGGACGTGGTCGAGTATTTACTCAGGAATGGAGCCGATATCAATTGTCAAGATAACATTGGTAGGATGCCGCCACACCTGGCTGCTAGGGAAGGTAAACTGGACGTGGTCGAGTATTTACTCAGGAATGGAGCCGATATCAATTGTCAAGATAACGATGGCTGGATGCTGCTACGGAAGGCTGCTTGGGAAGGTAAACTGGACGTAGTCGAGTATTTACTCAGGAATGGAGCCGATGTCAATTGTCAAACGAACGAAGGCTTGATGCCGCTACACCTGGCTGCTTGGGAAGGTAAACTGGACGTAGTCGAGTATTTACTCAGGAATGGAGCCAATGTCAATTGTCAAACGAACGAAGGCTTGATGCCGCTACACCTGGCTGCTTGGGAAGGTAAACTGGACGTAGTCGAGTATTCACTCAGGAATGGAGCCGATGTCAATTGTCAAACGAACGAAGGCTTGATGCCGCTACACCTGGCTGCTTGGGAAGGTAAACTGGACGTAGTCGAGTATTTACTCAGGAATGGAGCCGATATCAATTGTCGAGATAACGATGGCTGGATGCCGCTACAGAACGCTGCTCAGGAAGGTAAACTGGACCTAGTCGAGTATTTACTCAGAAATGGAGCCGATGTCAATTGTCAAACGAACAAAGGCTTGATGCCGCTACACCTGGCTACTCAGGAAGGTAAACTGGACCTGGTCGAGTATTTACTCAGGAATGGAGCCGATATCAATTGTCAAGATAACATTGGTAGGATGCCGCTACACCTGGCTGCTAGGGAAGGTAAACTGGACGTGGTCGAGTATTTACTCAGGAATGGAGCCGATATCAATTGTCAAGATAACGATGGCTGGATGCCGCTACGGAAGGCTGCTTGGGAAGGTAAACTGGACGTAGTCGAGTATTTACTCAGGAATGCAGCCGATGTCAATTGTCAAACGAACGAAGGCTTGATACCGCTACACCTGGCTGCTTGGGAAGGTAAACTGGACGTAGTCGAGTATTTACTCAGGAATGGAGCCGATATCAATTGTCAAGACAACGATGGCTGGATGCCGCTACAGAAGGCTGCTTGGGAAGGTAAACTGGACGTAGTCGAGTGTTCACACAGGAATGGAGCCGATATCAATTGTCAAACGGACAAAGGCTTTATGCCGCTACTGCTGGCTGCTTGGGAAGGTAAACTGGACGTAGTCGAGTATTTACTCAGGAATGGAGCCGATGTCAATTGTCAAACGAACGAAGGCTTGATACCGCTACACCTGGCTGCTTGGGAAGGTAAACTGTACGTAGTCGAGTATTTACTCAGGAATGGAGCCGATATCAATTGTCAAGATAACGATGGCTGGATGCCGCTACAGAAGGCTGCTTGGGAAGGTAAACTGGACGTAGTCGAGTGTTCACACAGGAATGGAGCCGATATCAATTGTCAAACGGACAAAGGCTTTATGCCGCTACTGCTGGCTGCTTGGGAAGGTAAACTGGACGTAGTCGAGTATTTACTCAGGAATGGAGCCGATATCAATTGTCAAGATAACGATGGCTGGATGCCGCTACAGAAGGCTGCTTGGAAAGGTAAACTGGACGTAGTCGAGTATTTACTCAGGAATGGAGCCGATGTCAATTGTCAAACGAACGAAGGCTTGATGCCGCTACACCTGGCTGCTTGGGAAGGTAAACTGGACGTAGTCGAGTATTTACTCAGGAATGGAGCCGATATCAATTGTCAAGATAACGATGGCTGGATGCCGCTACAGAAGGCTGCTTGGGAAGGTAAACTGGACGTAGTCGAGTATTTACTCAGGAATGGAGCCGATGTCAATTGTCAAACGAACGAAGGCTTGATGCCGCTACACCTGGCTGCTTGGGAAGGTAAACTGGACGTAGTCGAGTATTTACTCGGGAATGGAGCCGATATCAATTGTCAAGATAACGATGGCTGAATGCCGCTACAGAACGCTGCTCAGGAAGGTAAACTGGACGTAGTCGAGTATTTACTCAGGAATGGAGCCGATGTCAATTGTCAAACGAACGAAGGCTTGATGCCGCTACACCTGGCTGCTTGGGAAGGTAAACTGGACGTAGTCGAGTATTTACTCAGGAATGGAGCCGATGTCAATTGTCAAACGAACAAAGGCTTGATGCCGCTACACCTGGCTACTCAGGAAGGTAAACTGGACGTGGTCGAGTATTTACTCAGGAATGGAGCCGATATCAATTGTCAAGATAACATTGGTAGGATGCCGCTACACCTGGCTGCTAGGGAAGGTAAACTGGACGTGGTCGAGTATTTACTCAGGAATGGAGCCGATATCAATTGTCAAGATAACGATGGCTGGATGCCGCTACGGAAGGCTGCTTGGGAAGGTAAACTGGACGTAGTCGAGTATTTACTCAGGAATGGAGCTGATGTCAATTGTCAAACGAACGAAGGCTTGATACCGCTACACCTGGCTGCTTGGGAAGGTAAACTGGACGTAGTCGAGTATTTACTCAGGAATGGAGCCGATATCAATTGTCAAGATAACGATGGCTGGATGCCGCTACAGAAGGCTGCTTGGGAAGGTAAACTGGACATAGTCGAGTGTTCACACAGGAATGGAGTCGATATCAATTGTCAAACGGACAAAGCCTTTATGCCGCTACTGCTGGCTGCTTGGGAAGGTAAACTGGACGTAGTCGAGTATTTACTCAGGAATAGAGCCGATGTCAATTGTCAAACGAACGAAGGCTTGATGCCGCTACACCTGGCTGCTTGGGAAGGTAAACTGGACGTAGTCGAGTATTTACTCAGGAATGGAGCCGATATCAATTGTCAAGATAACGATGGCTGGATGCCGCTACAGAACGCTGCTCAGGAAGGTAAACTGGACCTAGTCGAGTATTTACTCAGAAATGGAGCCGATGTCAATTGTCAAACGAACAAAGGCTTGATGCCGCTACACCTGGCTACTCAGGAAGGTAAACTGGACGTGGTCGAGTATTTACTCAGGAATGGAGCCGATATCAATTGTCAAGATAACATTGGTAGGATGCCGCTACACCTGGCTGCTAGGGAAGGTAAACTGGACGTGGTCGAGTATTTACTCAGGAATGGAGCCGATATCAATTGTCAAGATAACGATGGCTGGATGCCGCTACGGAAGGCTGCTTGGGAAGGTAAACTGGACGTAGTCGAGTATTTACTCAGGAATGGAGCCGATGTCAATTGTCAAACGAACGAAGGCTTGATACCGCTACACCTGGCTGCTTGGGAAGGTAAACTGGACGTAGTCGAGTATTTACTCAGGAATGGAGCCGATATCAATTGTCAAGATAACGATGGCTGGATGCCGCTACAGAAGGCTGCTTGGGAAGGTAAACTGTACGTAGTCGAGTGTTCACACAGGAATGGAGCCGATATCAATTGTCAAACGGACAAAGGCTTTCTGCCGCTACTGCTGGCTGCTTGGGAAGGTAAACTGGACGTAGTCGAGTATTTACTCAGGAATGGAGCCGATGTCAATTGTCAAACGAACGAAGGCTTGATACCGCTACACCTGGCTGCTTGGGAAGGTAAACTGGACGTAGTTGAGTATTTACTCAGGAATGGAGCCGATATCAATTGTCAAGATAACGATGGCTGGATGCCGCTACAGAAGGCTGCTTGGGAAGGTGAACTGGACGTAGTCGAGTGTTCACACAGGAATGGAGCCGATATCAATTGTCAAACGGACAAAGGCTTTATGCCGCTACTGCTGGCTGCTTGGGAAGGTAAACTGGACGTAGTCGAGTATTTACTCAGGAATGGAGCCGATGTCAATTGTCAAACGAACGAAGGCTTGATGCCGCTACACCTGGCTGCTTGGGTAGGTAAACTGGACGTAGTCGAGTATTTACTCAGGAATGGAGCCGATATCAATTGTCAAGATAACGATGGCTGGATGCCGCTACAGAACGCTGCTCAGGAAGGTAAACTGGACCTAGTCGAGTATTTACTCAGGAATGGAGCCGATGTCAATTGTCAAACGAACAAAGGCTTGATGCCGCTACACCTGGCTGCTTGGGAAGGTAAACTGGACGTAGTCGAGTATTTACTCAGGAATGGAGCCAATGTCAATTGTCAAACGAACGAAAGCTTGATACCGCTACACCTGGCTGCTTGGGAAGGTAAACTGGACGTAGTCGAGTATTTACTCAGGAATGGAGCCGATATCAATTGTCAAGATAACGATGGCTGGATGCCGCTACAGAAGGCTGCTTGGGAAGGTAAACTGGACGTAGTCAAGTATTTACTCAGGAATGGAGCCGATGTCAATTGTCAAACGAACGAAGGCTTGATGCCGCTACACCTGGCTGCTTGGGAAGGTAAACTGGACGTAGTCGAGTATTTACTCAGGAATGGAGCCGATATCAATTGTCAAGATAACGATGGCTGGATGCCGCTACAGAACGCTGCTCAGGAAGGTAAACTGGACGTAGTCGAGTATTTACTCAGGAATGGAGCCGATGTCAATTGTCAAACGAACAAAGGCTTGATGCCGCTACACCTGGCTACCCAGGAAGGTAAACTGGACGTGGTCGAGTATTTACTCAGGAATGGAGCCGATATCAATTGTCAAGATAACATTGGTAGGATGCCGCTACACCTGGCTGCTAGGGAAGGTAAACTGGACGTGGTCGAGTATTTACTCAGGAATGGAGCCGATATCAATGGTCAAGATAACGATGGCTGGATGCTGCTACGGAAGGCTGCTTGGGAAGGTAAACTGGACGTAGTCGAGTATTTACTCAGGAATGGAGCCGATGTCAATTGTCAAACGAACGAAGGCTTGATACCGCTACACCTGGCTGCTTGGGAAGGTAAACTGGACGTAGTCGAGTATTTACTCAGGAATGGAGCCGATATCAATTGTCAAGATAACGATGGCTGGATGCCGCTACAGAAGGCTGCTTGGGAAGGTAAACTGGACGTAGTCGAGTGTTCACACAGGAATGGAGCCGATATCAATTGTCAAACGGACAAAGGCTTTATGCCGCTACTGCTGGCTGCTTGGGAAGGTAAACTGGACGTAGTCGAGTATTTACTCAGGAATGGAGCCGATGTCAATTGTCAAACGAACGAAGGCTTGATGCCGCTACACCTGGCTGCTTGGGAAGGTAAACTGGACGTAGTCGAGTATTTACTCAGGAATGGAGCCGATATCAATTGTCAAGATAACGATGGCTGGATGCCGCTACAGAACGCTGCTCAGGAAGGTAAACTGGACCTAGTCGAGTATTTACTCAGGAATGGAGCCGATGTCAATTGTCAAACGAACAAAGGCTTGATGCCGCTACACCTGGCTACTCAGGAAGGTAAACTGGACGTGGTCGAGTATTTACTCAGGAATGGAGCCGATATCAATTGTCAAGATAACATTGGTAGGATGCCGCTACACCTGGCTGCTAGGGAAGGTAAACTGGACGTGGTCGAGTATTTACTCAGGAATGGAGCCGATATCAATTGTCAAGATAACGATGGCTGGATGCTGCTACGGAAGGCTGCTTGGGAAGGTAAACTGGACGTAGTCGAGTATTTACTCAGGAATGGAGCCGATGTCAATTGTCAAACGAACGAAGGCTTGATACCGCTACACCTGGCTGCTTGGGAAGGTAAACTGGACGTAGTCGAGTATTTACTCAGGAATGGAGCCGATATCAATTGTCAAGATAACGATGGCTGGATGCCGCTACAGAAGGCTGCTTGGGAAGCTAAACTGTACGTAGTCGAGTGTTCACACAGGAATGGAGCCGATATCAATTGTCAAACGGACAAAAGCTTTATGCCGCTACTGCTGGCTGCTTGGAAAGGTAAACTGGACGTAGTCGAGTATTTACTCAGGAATGGAGCCAATGTCAATTGTCAAACGAACGAAGGCTTGATGCCGCTACACCTGGCCGCTTGGGTAGGTAAACTGGACGTAGTCGAGTATTTACTCAGGAATGGAGCCGATATCAATTGTCAAGATAACGATGGCTGGATGCCGCTACAGAACGCTGCTCAGGAAGGTAAACTGGACCTAGTCGAGTATTTACTCAGGAATGGAGCCGATGTCAATTGTCAAACGAACAAAGGCTTGATGCCGCTACACCTGGCTGCTTGGGAAGGTAAACTGGACGTAGTCGAGTATTTACTCAGGAATGGAGCCGATATCAATTGTCAAGATAACGATGGCTGGATGCCGCTACAGAAGGCTGCTTGGGAAGGTAAACTGGACGTAGTCGAGTGTTCACACAGGAATGGAGCCGATATCAATTGTCAAACGGACAAAGGCTTTATGCCGCTACTGCTGGCTGCTTGGGAAGGTAAACTGGACGTAGTCGAGTATTTACTCAGGAATGGAGCCGATGTCAATTGTCAAACGAACGAAGGCTTGATGCCGCTACACCTGGCTGCTTGGGAAGGTAAACTGGACGTAGTCGAGTATTTACTCAGGAATGGAGCCGATATCAATTGTCAAGATAACGATGGCTGGATGCCGCTACAGAACGCTGCTCAGGAAGGTAAACTGGACGTAGTCGAGTATTTACTCAGGAATGGAGCCGATGTCAATTGTCAAACGAACAAAGGCTTGATGCCGCTACACCTGGCTACCCAGGAAGGTAAACTGGACGTGGTCGAGTATTTACTCAGGAATGGAGCCGATATCAATTGTCAAGATAACATTGGTAGGATGCCGCTACACCTGGCTGCTAGGGAAGGTAAACTGGACGTGGTCGAGTATTTACTCAGGAATGGAGCCGATATCAATTGTCAAGATAACGATGGCTGGATGCTGCTACGGAAGGCTGCTTGGGAAGGTAAACTGGACGTAGTCGAGTATTTACTCAGGAATGGAGCCGATGTCAATTGTCAAACGAACGAAGGCTTGATACCGCTACACCTGGCTGCTTGGGAAGGTAAACTGGACGTAGTCGAGTATTTACTCAGGAATGGAGCCGATATCAATTGTCAAGATAACGATGGCTGGATGCCGCTACAGAAGGCTGCTTGGGAAGGTAAACTGGACGTAGTCGAGTGTTCACACAGGAATGGAGCCGATATCAATTGTCAAACGGACAAAGGCTTTATGCCGCTACTGCTGGCTGCTTGGGAAGGTAAACTGGACGTAGTCGAGTATTTACTCAGGAATGGAGCCGATGTCAATTGTCAAACGAACGAAGGCTTGATACCGCTACACCTGGCTGCTTGGGAAGGTAAACTGTACGTAGTCGAGTATTTACTCAGGAATGGAGCCGATATCAATTGTCAAGATAACGATGGCTGGATGCCGCTACAGAAGGCTGCTTGGGAAGGTAAACTGGACGTAGTCGAGTGTTCACACAGGAATGGAGCCGATATCAATTGTCAAACGGACAAAGGCTTTATGCCGCTACTGCTGGCTGCTTGGGAAGGTAAACTGGACGTAGTCGAGTATTTACTCAGGAATGGAGCCGATATCAATTGTCAAGATAACGATGGCTGGATGCCGCTACAGAAGGCTGCTTGGGAAGGTAAACTGGACGTAGTCGAGTATTTACTCAGGAATGGAGCCGATGTCAATTGTCAAACGAACGAAGGCTTGATGCCGCTACACCTGGCTGCTTGGGAAGGTAAACTGGACGTAGTCGAGTATTTACTCAGGAATGGAGCCGATATCAATTGTCAAGATAACGATGGCTGGATGCCGCTACAGAAGGCTGCTTGGGAAGGTCAACTGGACGTAGTCGAGTATTTACTCAGGAATGGAGCCGATGTCAATTGTCAAACGAACGAAGGCTTGATGCCGCTACACCTGGCTGCTTGGGAAGGTAAACTGGACGTAGTCGAGTATTTACTCGGGAATGGAGCCGATATCAATTGTCAAGATAACGATGGCTGGATGCCGCTACAGAACGCTGCTCAGGAAGGTAAACTGGACGTAGTCGAGTATTTACTCAGGAATGGAGCCGATGTCAATTGTCAAACGAACGAAGGCTTGATGCCGCTACACCTGGCTGCTTGGGAAGGTAAACTGGACGTAGTCGAGTATTTACTCAGGAATGAAGCCGATGTCAATTGTCAAACGAACGAAGGCTTGATGCCGCTACACCTGGCTGCTTGGGAAGGTAAACTGGACGTAGTCGAGTATTTACTCAGGAATGGAGCCGATATCAATTGTCAAGATAACGATGGCTGGATGCCGCTACAGAACGCTGCTCAGGAAGGTAAACTGGACGTAGTCGAGTATTTACTCAGGAATGGAGCCGATGTCAATTGTCAAACGAACAAAGGCTTGATGCCGCTACACCTGGCTACCCAGGAAGGTAAACTGGACGTGGTCGAGTATTTACTCAGGAATGGAGCCGATATCAATTGTCAAGATAACATTGGTAGGATGCCGCTACACCTGGCTGCTAGGGAAGGTAAACTGGACGTGGTCGAGTATTTACTCAGGAATGGAGCCGATATCAATTGTCAAGATAACGATGGCTGGATGCTGCTACGGAAGGCTGCTTGGGAAGGTAAACTGGACGTAGTCGAGTATTTACTCAGGAATGGAGCCGATGTCAATTGTCAAACGAACGAAGGCTTGATACCGCTACACCTGGCTGCTTGGGAAGGTAAACTGGACGTAGTCGAGTATTTACTCAGGAATGGAGCCGATATCAATTGTCAAGATAACGATGGCTGGATGCCGCTACAGAAGGCTGCTTGGGAAGGTAAACTGGACGTAGTCGAGTGTTCACACAGGAATGGAGCCGATATCAATTGTCAAACGGACAAAGGCTCTATGCCGCTACTGCTGGCTGCTTGGGAAGGTAAACTGGACGTAGTCGAGTATTTACTCAGGAATGGAGCCGATGTCAATTGTCAAACGAACGAAGGCTTGATACCGCTACACCTGGCTGCTTGGGAAGGTAAACTGTACGTAGTCGAGTATTTACTCAGGAATGGAGCCGATATCAATTGTCAAGATAACGATGGCTGGATGCCGCTACAGAAGGCTGCTTGGGAAGGTAAACTGGACGTAGTCGAGTGTTCACACAGGAATGGAGCCGATATCAATTGTCAAACGGACAAAGGCTTTATGCCGCTACTGCTGGCTGCTTGGAAAGGTAAACTGGACGTAGTCGAGTATTTACTCAGGAATGGAGCCGATATCAATTGTCAAGATAACGATGGCTGGATGCCGCTACAGAAGGCTGCTTGGGAAGGTAAACTGGACGTAGTTGAGTATTTACTCAGGAATGGAGCCGATGTCAATTGTCAAACGAACGAAGGCTTGATGCCGCTACACCTGGCTGCTTGGGAAGGTAAACTGGACGTAGTCGAGTATTTACTCAGGAATGGAGCCGATATCAATTGTCAAGATAACGATGGCTGGATGCCGCTACAGAAGGCTGCTTGGGAAGGTCAACTGGACGTAGTCGAGTATTTACTCAGGAATGGAGCCGATGTCAATTGTCAAACGAACGAAGGCTTGATGCCGCTACACCTGGCTGCTTGGGAAGGTAAACTGGACGTAGTCGAGTATTTACTCGGGAATGGAGCCGATATCAATTGTCAAGATAACGATGGCTGGATGCCGCTACAGAACGCTGCTCAGGAAGGTAAACTGGACGTAGTCGAGTATTTACTCAGGAATGGAGCCGATGTCAATTGTCAAACGAACGAAGGCTTGATGCCGCTACACCTGGCTGCTTGGGAAGGTAAACTGGACGTAGTCGAGTATTTACTCAGGAATGGAGCCGATGTCAATTGTCAAACGAACAAAGGCTTGATGCCGCTACACCTGGCTACTCAGGAAGGTAAACTGGACGTGGTCGAGTATTTACTCAGGAATGGAGCCGATATCAATTGTCAAGATAACATTGGTAGGATGCCGCTACACCTGGCTGCTAGGGAAGGTAAACTGGACGTGGTCGAGTATTTACTCAGGAATGGAGCCGATATCAATTGTCAAGATAACGATGGCTGGATGCCGCTACGGAAGGCTGCTTGGGAAGGTAAACTGGACGTAGTCGAGTATTTACTCAGGAATGGAGCTGATGTCAATTGTCAAACGAACGAAGGCTTGATACCGCTACACCTGGCTGCTTGGGAAGGTAAACTGGACGTAGTCGAGTATTTACTCAGGAATGGAGCCGATATCAATTGTCAAGATAACGATGGCTGGATGCCGCTACAGAAGGCTGCTTGGGAAGGTAAACTGGACGTAGTCGAGTGTTCACACAGGAATGGAGCCGATATCAATTGTCAAACGGACAAAGGCTTTATGCCGCTACTGCTGGCTGCTTGGGAAGGTAAACTGGACGTAGTCGAGTATTTACTCAGGAATAGAGCCGATGTCAATTGTCAAACGAACGAAGGCTTGATGCCGCTACACCTGGCTGCTTGGGAAGGTAAACTGGACGTAGTCGAGTATTTACTCAGGAATGGAGCCGATATCAATTGTCAAGATAACGATGGCTGGATGCCGCTACAGAACGCTGCTCAGGAAGGTAAACTGGACCTAGTCGAGTATTTACTCAGAAATGGAGCCGATGTCAATTGTCAAACGAACAAAGGCTTGATGCCGCTACACCTGGCTACTCAGGAAGGTAAACTGGACGTGGTCGAGTATTTACTCAGGAATGGAGCCGATATCAATTGTCAAGATAACGATGGCTGGATGCCGCTACGGAAGGCTGCTTGGGAAGGTAAACTGGACGTAGTCGAGTATTTACTCAGGAATGGAGCCGATGTCAATTGTCAAACGAACGAAGGCTTGATACCGCTACACCTGGCTGCTTGGGAAGGTAAACTGGACGTAGTCGAGTATTTACTCAGGAATGGAGCCGATATCAATTGTCAAGATAACGATGGCTGGATGCCGCTACAGAAGGCTGCTTGGGAAGGTAAACTGGACGTAGTCGAGTGTTCACACAGGAATGGAGCCGATATCAATTGTCAAACGGACAAAGGCTTTCTGCCGCTACTGCTGGCTGCTTGGGAAGGTAAACTGGACGTAGTCGAGTATTTACTCAGGAATGGAGCCGATGTCAATTGTCAAACGAACGAAGGCTTGATACCGCTACACCTGGCTGCTTGGGAAGGTAAACTGGACGTAGTCGAGTATTTACTCAGGAATGGAGCCGATATCAATTGTCAAGATAACGATGGCTGGATGCCGCTACAGAAGGCTGCTTGGGAAGGTGAACTGGACGTAGTCGAGTGTTCACACAGGAATGGAGCCGATATCAATTGTCAAACGGACAAAGGCTTTATGCCGCTACTGCTGGCTGCTTGGGAAGGTAAACTGGACGTAGTCGAGTATTTACTCAGGAATGGAGCCGATGTCAATTGTCAAACGAACGAAGGCTTGATGCCGCTACACCTGGCTGCTTGGGTAGGTAAACTGGACGTAGTCGAGTATTTACTCAGGAATGGAGCCGATATCAATTGTCAAGATAACGATGGCTGGATGCCGCTACAGAACGCTGCTCAGGAAGGTAAACTGGACCTAGTCGAGTATTTACTCAGGAATGGAGCCGATGTCAATTGTCAAACGAACAAAGGCTTGATGCCGCTACACCTGGCTGCTTGGGAAGGTAAACTGGACGTAGTCGAGTATTTACTCAGGAATGGAGCCAATGTCAATTGTCAAACGAACGAAGGCTTGATACCGCTACA
The DNA here is from genome assembly GCA_963992785.1 of Tenthredo livida. Lineage (NCBI taxonomy): Eukaryota > Metazoa > Arthropoda > Insecta > Hymenoptera > Tenthredinidae > Tenthredo > Tenthredo livida. Next base: position 2,710,649 of record OZ023073.1, read on the forward strand.
CCTGGCTGCTTGGGAAGGTAAACTGGACGTAGTCGAGTATTTACTCAGGAATGGAGCCGATATCAATTGTCAAGATAACGATGGCTGGATGCCGCTACAGAAGGCTGCTTGGGAAGGTAAACTGGATGTAGTCGAGTATTTACTCAGGAATGGAGCCGATGTCAATTGTCAAACGAACGAAGGCTTGATGCCGCTACACCTGGCTGCTTGGGAAGGTAAACTGGACGTAGTCGAGTATTTACTCAGGAATGGAGCCGATATCAATTGTCAAGATAACGATGGCTGGATGCCGCTACAGAACGCTGCTCAGGAAGGTAAACTGGACGTAGTCGAGTATTTACTCAGGAATGGAGCCGATGTCAATTGTCAAACGAACAAAGGCTTGATGCCGCTACACCTGGCTACCCAGGAAGGTAAACTGGACGTGGTCGAGTATTTACTCAGGAATGGAGCCGATATCAATTGTCAAGATAACATTGGTAGGATGCCGCTACACCTGGCTGCTAGGGAAGGTAAACTGGACGTGGTCGAGTATTTACTCAGGAATGGAGCCGATATCAATTGTCAAGATAACGATGGCTGGATGCTGCTACGGAAGGCTGCTTGGGAAGGTAAACTGGACGTAGTCGAGTATTTACTCAGGAATGGAGCCGATGTCAATTGTCAAACGAACGAAGGCTTGATACCGCTACACCTGGCTGCTTGGGAAGGTAAACTGGACGTAGTCGAGTATTTACTCAGGAATGGAGCCGATATCAATTGTCAAGATAACGATGGCTGGATGCCGCTACAGAAGGCTGCTTGGGAAGGTAAACTGGACGTAGTCGAGTGTTCACACAGGAATGGAGCCGATATCAATTGTCAAACGGACAAAGGCTTTATGCCGCTACTGCTGGCTGCTTGGGAAGGTAAACTGGACGTAGTCGAGTATTTACTCAGGAATGGAGCCGATGTCAATTGTCAAACGAACGAAGGCTTGATGCCGCTACACCTGGCTGCTTGGGAAGGTAAACTGGACGTAGTCGAGTATTTACTCAGGAATGGAGCCGATATCAATTGTCAAGATAACGATGGCTGGATGCCGCTACAGAACGCTGCTCAGGAAGGTAAACTGGACCTAGTCGAGTATTTACTCAGGAATGGAGCCGATGTCAATTGTCAAACGAACAAAGGCTTGATGCCGCTACACCTGGCTACTCAGGAAGGTAAACTGGACGTGGTCGAGTATTTACTCAGGAATGGAGCCGATATCAATTGTCAAGATAACATTGGTAGGATGCCGCTACACCTGGCTGCTAGGGAAGGTAAACTGGACGTGGTCGAGTATTTACTCAGGAATGGAGCCGATATCAATTGTCAAGATAACGATGGCTGGATGCTGCTACGGAAGGCTGCTTGGGAAGGTAAACTGGACGTAGTCGAGTATTTACTCAGGAATGGAGCCGATGTCAATTGTCAAACGAACGAAGGCTTGATACCGCTACACCTGGCTGCTTGGGAAGGTAAACTGGACGTAGTCGAGTATTTACTCAGGAATGGAGCCGATATCAATTGTCAAACGGACAAAAGCTTTATGCCGCTACTGCTGGCTGCTTGGGAAGGTAAACTGGACGTAGTCGAGTATTTACTCAGGAATGGAGCCAATGTCAATTGTCAAACGAACGAAGGCTTGATGCCGCTACACCTGGCTGCTTGGGTAGGTAAACTGGACGTAGTCGAGTATTTACTCAGGAATGGAGCCGATATCAATTGTCAAGATAACGATGGCTGGATGCCGCTACAGAACGCTGCTCAGGAAGGTAAACTGGACCTAGTCGAGTATTTACTCAGGAATGGAGCCGATGTCAATTGTCAAACGAACAAAGGCTTGATGCCGCTACACCTGGCTGCTTGGGAAGGTAAACTGGACGTAGTCGAGTATTTACTCAGGAATGGAGCCGATATCAATTGTCAAGATAACGATGGCTGGATGCCGCTACAGAAGGCTGCTTGGGAAGGTAAACTGGACGTAGTCGAGTGTTCACACAGGAATGGAGCCGATATCAATTGTCAAACGGACAAAGGCTTTATGCCGCTACTGCTGGCTGCTTGGGAAGGTAAACTGGACGTAGTCGAGTATTTACTCAGGAATGGAGCCGATGTCAATTGTCAAACGAACGAAGGCTTGATGCCGCTACACCTGGCTGCTTGGGAAGGTAAACTGGACGTAGTCGAGTATTTACTCAGGAATGGAGCCGATATCAATTGTCAAGATAACGATGGCTGGATGCCGCTACAGAACGCTGCTCAGGAAGGTAAACTGGACGTAGTCGAGTATTTACTCAGGAATGGAGCCGATGTCAATTGTCAAACGAACAAAGGCTTGATGCCGCTACACCTGGCTACCCAGGAAGGTAAACTGGACGTGGTCGAGTATTTACTCAGGAATGGAGCCGATATCAATTGTCAAGATAACATTGGTAGGATGCCGCTACACCTGGCTGCTAGGGAAGGTAAACTGGACGTGGTCGAGTATTTACTCAGGAATGGAGCCGATATCAATTGTCAAGATAACGATGGCTGGATGCTGCTACGGAAGGCTGCTTGGGAAGGTAAACTGGACGTAGTCGAGTATTTACTCAGGAATGGAGCCGATGTCAATTGTCAAACGAACGAAGGCTTGATACCGCTACACCTGGCTGCTTGGGAAGGTAAACTGGACGTAGTCGAGTATTTACTCAGGAATGGAGCCGATATCAATTGTCAAGATAACGATGGCTGGATGCCGCTACAGAAGGCTGCTTGGGAAGGTAAACTGGACGTAGTCGAGTGTTCACACAGGAATGGAGCCGATATCAATTGTCAAACGGACAAAGGCTTTATGCCGCTACTGCTGGCTGCTTGGGAAGGTAAACTGGACGTAGTCGAGTATTCACTCAGGAATGGAGCCGATGTCAATTGTCAAACGAACGAAGGCTTGATGCCGCTACACCTGGCTGCTTGGGAAGGTAAACTGGACGTAGTCGAGTATTTACTCAGGAATGGAGCCGATATCAATTGTCAAGATAACGATGGCTGGATGCCGCTACAGAAGGCTGCTTGGGAAGGTAAACTGGACGTAGTCGAGTGTTCACACAGGAATGGAGCCGATATCAATTGTCAAACGGACAAAGGCTTTATGCCGCTACTGCTGGCTGCTTGGGAAGGTAAACTGGACGTGGTCGAGTATTTACTCAGGAATGGAGCCGATGTCAATTGTCAAACGAACGAAGGCTTGATGCCGCTACACCTGGCTGCTTGGGAAGGTAAACTGGACGTAGTCGAGTATTTACTCAGGAATGGAGCCGATATCAATTGTCAAGATAACGATGGCTGGATGCCGCTACAGAACGCTGCTCAGAAAGGTAAACTGGACCTAGTCGAGTATTTACTCAGGAATGGAGCCGATGTCAATTGTCAAACGAACGAAGGCTTGATGCCGCTACACCTGGCTACTCAGGAAGGTAAACTGGACGTGGTCGAGTATTTACTCAGGAATGGAGCCGATATCAATTGTCAAGATAACATTGGTAGGATGCCGCTACACCTGGCTGCTAGGGAAGGTAAACTGGACGTGGTCGAGTATTTACTCAGGAATGGAGCCGATATCAATTGTCAAGATAACGATGGCTGGATGCCGCTACGGAAGGCTGCTTGGGAAGGTAAACTGGACGTAGTCGAGTATTTACTCAGGAATGGAGCCGATGTCAATTGTCAAACGAACGAAGGCTTGATACCGCTACACCTGGCTGCTTGGGAAGGTAAACTGGACGTAGTCGAGTATTTACTCAGGAATGGAGCCGATATCAATTGTCAAGATAACGATGGCTGGATGCCGCTACAGAAGGCTGCTTGCGAAGGTAAACTGGACGTAGTCGAGTGTTCACACAGGAATGGAGCCGATATCAATTGTCAAACGGACAAAGGCTTTATGCCGCTACTGCTGGCTGCTTGGGAAGGTAAACTGGACGTAGTCGAGTATTTACTCAGGAATGGAGCCGATGTCAATTGTCAAACGAACGAAGGCTTGATGCCGCTACACCTGGCTGCTTGGGAAGGTAAACTGGACGTAGTCGAGTATTTACTCGGGAATGGAGCCGATATCAATTGTCAAGATAACGATGGCTGGATGCCGCTACAGAACGCTGCTCAGGAAGGTAAACTGGACGTAGTCGAGTATTTACTCAGGAATGGAGCCGATATCAACTGTCAAGATAACGATGGCTGGATGCCGCTACAGAACGCTGCTCAGGAAGGTAAACTGGACGTAGTCGAGTATTCACTCAGGAATGGAGCCGATGTCAATTGTCAAACGAACGAAGGCTTGATGCCGCTACACCTGGCTGATTGGGAAGGTAAACTGGACGTAGTCGAGTATTTACTCAGGAATGGAGCCGATATCAATTGTCAAGATAACGATGGCTGGATGCCGCTACAGAACGCTGCTCAGGAAGGTAAACTGGACGTAGTCGAGTATTTACTCAGGAATGGAGCCGATGTCAATTGTCAAACGAACGAAGGCTTGATACCGCTACACCTGGCTGCTTGGGAAGGTAAACTGGACGTAGTCGAGTATTTACTCAGGAATGGAGCCGATATCAATTGTCAAGATAACGATGGCTGGATGCCGCTACAGAAGGCTGCTTGGGAAGGTAAACTGGACGTAGTCGAGTGTTCACACAGGAATGGAGCCGATATCAATTGTCAAACGGACAAAGGCTTTATGCCGCTACTGCTGGCTGCTTGGGAAGGTAAACTGGACGTAGTCGAGTATTTACTCAGGAATGGAGCCGATGTCAATTGTCAAACGAACAAAGGCTTGATGCCGCTACACCTGGCTGCTTGGGAAGGTAAACTGGACGTAGTCGAGTATTTACTCAGGAATGGAGCCGATATCAATTGTCAAGATAACGATGGCTGGATGCCGCTACAGAACGCTGCTTGGGAAGGTAAACTGGACGTAGTCGAGTATTTACTCAGGAATGGAGCCGATGTCAATTGTCAAACGAACGAAGGCTTGATGCCGCTACACCTGGCTGCTTGGGAAGGTAAACTGGACCTAGTCGAGTATTTACTCAGGAATGGAGCTGATGTCTATTGTCAAACGAACAAAGGCTTGATGCCGCTACACCTGGCTACTCAGGAAGGTAAACTGGACGTGGTCGAGTATTTACTCAGGAATGGAGCCGATATCAATTGTCAAGATAACATTGGTAGGATGCCGCTACACCTGGCTGCTAGGGAAGGTAAACTGGACGTGGTCGAGTATTTACTCAGGAATCGAGCCGATATCAATTGTCAAACGGACAAAGGCTTCATGCCGCTACGGAAGGCTGCTTGGGAAGGTAAACTGGACGTAGTCGAGTATTTACTCAGGAATGGAGCCGATATCAATTGTCAAGATAACGATGGCTGGATGCCGCTACAGAACGCTGCTCAGGAAGGTAAACTGGACCTAGTCGAGTATTTACTCAGGAATGGAGCCGATGTCAATTGTCAAACGAACAAAGGCTTGATGCCGCTACACCTGGCTGCTTGGGAAGGTAAACTGGACGTAGTCGAGTATTTACTCAGGAATGGAGCCAATGTCAATTGTCAAACGAACGAAGGCTTGATACCGCTACACCTGGCTGCTTGGGAAGGTAAACTGGACGTAGTCGAGTATTTACTCAGGAATGGAGCCGATATTAATTGTCAAGATAACGATGGCTGGATGCCGCTACAGAAGGCTGCTTGGGAAGCTAAACTGGACGTAGTCGAGTATTTACTCAGGAATGGAGCCGATGTCAATTGTCAAACGAACGAAGGCTTGATGCCGCTACACCTGGCTGCTTGGGAAGGTAAACTGGACGTAGTCGAGTATTTACTCAGGAATGGAGCCGATATCAATTGTCAAGATAACGATGGCTGGATGCCGCTACAGAACGCTGCTCAGGAAGGTAAACTGGACGTAGTCGAGTATTTACTCAGGAATGGAGCCGATGTCAATTGTCAAACGAACAAAGGCTTGATGCCGCTACACCTGGCTACCCAGGAAGGTAAACTGGACGTGGTCGAGTATTTACTCAGGAATGGAGCCGATATCAATTGTCAAGATAACATTGGTAGGATGCCGCTACACCTGGCTGCTAGGGAAGGTAAACTGGACGTGGTCGAGTATTTACTCAGGAATGGAGCCGATATCAATTGTCAAGATAACGATGGCTGGATGCTGCTACGGAAGGCTGCTTGGGAAGGTAAACTGGACGTAGTCGAGTATTTACTCAGGAATGGAGCCGATGTCAATTGTCAAACGAACGAAGGCTTGATACCGCTACACCTGGCTGCTTGGGAAGGTAAACTGGACGTAGTCGAGTATTTACTCAGGAATGGAGCCGATATCAATTGTCAAGATAACGATGGCTGGATGCCGCTACAGAAGGCTGCTTGGGAAGGTAAACTGGACGTAGTCGAGTGTTCACACAGGAATGGAGCCGATATCAATTGTCAAACGGACAAAGGCTTTATGCCGCTACTGCTGGCTGCTTGGGAAGGTAAACTGGACGTAGTCGAGTATTTACTCAGGAATGGAGCCGATGTCAATTGTCAAACGAACGAAGGCTTGATGCCGCTACACCTGGCTGCTTGGGAAGGTAAACTGGACGTAGTCGAGTATTTACTCAGGAATGGAGCCGATATCAATTGTCAAGATAACGATGGCTGGATGCCGCTACAGAACGCTGCTCAGGAAGGTAAACTGGACCTAGTCGAGTATTTACTCAGGAATGGAGCCGATGTCAATTGTCAAACGAACGAAGGCTTGATACCGCTACACCTGGCTGCTTGGGAAGGTAAACTGGACGTAGTCGAGTATTTACTCAGGAATGGAGCCGATATCAATTGTCAAGATAACGATGGCTGGATGCCGCTACAGAAGGCTGCTTGGGAAGGTAAACTGGACGTAGTCGAGTATTTACTCAGGAATGGAGCCGATGTCAATTGTCAAACGAACGAAGGCTTGATGCCGCTACACCTGGCTGCTTGGGAAGGTAAACTGGACGTAGTCGAGTATTTACTCAGGAATGGAGCCGATATCAATTGTCAAGATAACGATGGCTGGATGCCGCTACAGAACGCTGCTCAGGAAGGTAAACTGGACGTAGTCGAGTATTTACTCAGGAATGGAGCCGATGTCAATTGTCAAACGAACAAAGGCTTGATGCCGCTACACCTGGCTACCCAGGAAGGTAAACTGGACGTGGTCGAGTATTTACTCAGGAATGGAGCCGATATCAATTGTCAAGATAACATTGGTAGGATGCCGCTACACCTGGCTGCTAGGGAAGGTAAACTGGACGTGGTCGAGTATTTACTCAGGAATGGAGCCGATATCAATTGTCAAGATAACGATGGCTGGATGCTGCTACGGAAGGCTGCTTGGGAAGGTAAACTGGACGTAGTCGAGTATTTACTCAGGAATGGAGCCGATGTCAATTGTCAAACGAACGAAGGCTTGATACCGCTACACCTGGCTGCTTGGGAAGGTAAACTGGACGTAGTCGAGTATTTACTCAGGAATGGAGCCGATATCAATTGTCAAGATAACGATGGCTGGATGCCGCTACAGAAGGCTGCTTGGGAAGGTAAACTGGACGTAGTCGAGTGTTCACACAGGAATGGAGCCGATATCAATTGTCAAACGGACAAAGGCTTTATGCCGCTACTGCTGGCTGCTTGGGAAGGTAAACTGGACGTAGTCGAGTATTTACTCAGCAATGGAGCCGATGTCAATTGTCAAACGAACGAAGGCTTGATGCCGCTACACCTGGCTGCTTGGGAAGGTAAACTGGACGTAGTCGAGTATTTACTCAGGAATGGAGCCGATATCAATTGTCAAGATAACGATGGCTGGATGCCGCTACAGAACGCTGCTCAGGAAGGTAAACTGGACCTAGTCGAGTATTTACTCAGGAATGGAGCCAATGTCAATTGTCAAACGAACAAAGGCTTGATGCCGCTACACCTGGCTACTCAGGAAGGTAAACTGGACGTGGTCGAGTATTTACTCAGGAATGGAGCCGATATCAATTGTCAAGATAACATTGGTAGGATGCCGCTACACCTGGCTGCTAGGGAAGGTAAACTGGACGTGGTCGAGTATTTACTCAGGAATGGAGCCGATATCAATTGTCAAGATAACGATGGCTGGATGCCGCTACGGAAGGCTGCTTGGGAAGGTAAACTGGACGTAGTCGAGTATTTACTCAGGAATGGAGCCGATGTCAATTGTCAAACGAACGAAGGCTTGATACCGCTACACCTGGCTGCTTGGGAAGGTAAACTGGACGTAGTCGAGTATTTACTCAGGAATGGAGCCGATATCAATTGTCAAGATAACGATGGCTGGATGCCGCTACAGAAGGCTGCTTGGGAAGGTAAACTGGACGTAGTCGAGTGTTCACACAGGAATGGAGCCGATATCAATTGTCAAACGGACAAAGGCTTTATGCCGCTACTGCTGGCTGCTTGGGAAGGTAAACTGGACGTAGTCGAGTATTTACTCAGGAATGGAGCCGATGTCAATTGTCAAACGAACGAAGGCTTGATGCCGCTACACCTGGCTGCTTGGGAAGGTAAACTGGACGTAGTCGAGTATTTACTCAGGAATGGAGCCGACATCAATTGTCAAGATAACGATGGCTGAATGCCGCTACAGAACGCTGCTCAGGAAGGTAAACTGGACGTAGTCGAGTATTTACTCAGGAATGGAGCCGATGTCAATTGTCAAACGAACAAAGGCTTGATGCCGCTACACCTGGCTACCCAGGAAGGTAAACTGGACGTGGTCGAGTATTTACTCAGGAATGGAGCCGATATCAATTGTCAAGATAACATTGGTAGGATGCCGCTACACCTGGCTGCTAGGGAAGGTAAACTGGACGTGGTCGAGTATTTACTCAGGAATGGAGCCGATATCAATTGTCAAGATAACGATGGCTGGATGCTGCTACGGAAGGCTGCTTGGGAAGGTAAACTGGACGTAGTCGAGTATTTACTCAGGAATGGAGCCGATGTCAATTGTCAAACGAACGAAGGCTTGATGCCGCTACACCTGGCTGCTTGGGTAGGTAAACTGGACGTAGTCGAGTATTTACTCAGGAATGGAGCCGATATCAATTGTCAAGATAACGATGGCTGGATGCCGCTACGGAAGGCTGCTTGGGAAGGTAAACTGGACGTAGTCGAGTATTTACTCAGGAATGGAGCCGATGTCAATTGTCAAACGAACGAAGGCTTGATACCGCTACACCTGGCTGCTTGGGAAGGTAAACTGGACGTAGTCGAGTATTTACTCAGGAATGGAGCCGATATCAATTGTCAAGATAACGATGGCTGGATGCCGCTACAGAAGGCTGCTTGGGAAGGTAAACTGGACGTAGTCGAGTGTTTACACAGGAATGGAGCCGATATCAATTGTCAAACGGACAAAGGCTTTATGCCGCTACTGCTGGCTGCTTGGGAAGGTAAACTGGACGTAGTCGAGTATTTACTCAGGAATGGCGCCGATGTCAATTGTCAAACGAACGAAGGCTTGATGCCGCTACACCTGGCTGCTTGGGTAGGTAAACTGGACGTAGTCGAGTATTTACTCAGGAATGGAGCCGATATCAATTGTCAAGATAACGATGGCTGGATGCCGCTACAGAACGCTGCTCAGGAAGGTAAACTGGACGTAGTCGAGTATTTACTCAGGAATGGAGCCGATATCAATTGTCAAGATAACGATGGCTGGATGCCGCTACAGAACGCTGCTCAGGAAGGTAAACTGGACGTAGTCGAGTATTTACTCAGGAATGGAGCCGATGTCAATTGTCAAACGAACGAAGGCTTGATGCCGCTACACCTGGCTGCTTGGGAAGGTAAACTGGACGTAGTCGAGTATTTACTTAGGAATGGAGCCGATATCAATTGTCAAGATAACGATGGCTGAATGCCGCTACAGAACGCTGCTCAGGAAGGTAAACTGGACGTAGTCGAGTATTTACTCAGGAATGGAGCCGATGTCAATTGTCAAACGAACGAAGGCTTGATACCGCTACACCTGACTGCTTGGGAAGGTAAACTGGACGTAGTCGAGTATTTACTCAGGAATGAAGCCGATATCAATTGTCAAGATAACGATGGCTGGATGCCGCTACAGAAGGCTGCTTGGGAAGGTAAACTGGACGTAGTCGAGTGTTCACACAGGAATGGAGCCGATATCAATTGTCAAACGGACAAAGGCTTTATGCCGCTACTGCTGGCTGCTTGGGAAGGTAAACTGGACGTAGTCGAGTATTTACTCAGGAATGGAGCCGATGTCAATTGTCAAACGAACGAAGGCTTGATGCCGCTACACCTGGCTGCTTGGGAAGGTAAACTGGACGTAGTCGAGTATTTACTCAGGAATGGAGCCGATATCAATTGTCAAGATAACGATGGCTGGATGCCGCTACAGAACGCTGCTCAGGAAGGTAAACTGGACGTAGTCGAGTATTTACTCAGGAATGGAGCCGATGTCAATCGTCAAACGAACAAAGGCTTGATGCCGCTACACCTGGCTACTCAGGAAGGTAAACTGGACGTAGTCGAGTATTGACACAGGAATGGAGCCGATATCAATTGTCAAGATGACATTGGTTGGATGCAATATTTTTTCACCTTTTTTTTTATTTTTCGAGCTCACATGAAAATTTGTTAGTTTGATCCTATTCCTCCTTATTGTTCGATGAATTCATCTGTTTCATAATACCTACAGAAAAAAGTACAGCGAATATGAAGACATCAAGTTTAATTCGACATGGAATATATAAGTCAGCAACGTGTCATCGTTTCTGCTCTTTCTGTTTGCGGTCAGAGCAAAGGAGTTATCAACTTCCGGCGGGTGGCACATTAAATGTGAACAAGAGTTGACTTGGCTACAAGTGCTTAATTATTTATCAGCCAACGCTACACAGAATTCGCAATCAGCAGCTTTTCCCAGAATCACATGATTATAGCGATGCAGATTGCCGAGGCTGGACTTCGTATCTTTGGACGGATTTATACATTTTTTCCTATCATGAATTGCAATTTTATTTCTATCTTTCCACACGGACGATGTGCACGATGATTCTCAGGGCAAAATTCGACGAATAAACTGATTCGTTTATCATAATAGTTGCTAACTGAGTCTCTAATCTCTTCCAACACAAATTCGAACTATTATTTGTCGTTTTGTTCCGAGGTTCTCCATATTCAACGGTTACGCGTTCAGTGATTTGACGTCATTGAGTATGTCGCATTGAGTATGTCGCCCCCGAAATGTGATACCAAAATCACATCCCGTATCAAGTTGTCAATTCCAATAATTATGCAGATACACCGAATTATAATGTCGTTTCATTATACTCAGAGGTGATTTCGAAAATGCGCACGTCTTATGGTAATGGCAATGAAGATGAAAATTGGGACGAGGTGAAAATAATTCTACGAATTTCTCCGAAAATTGTCTAAGAAATTGGAACTTTTTGTCGAGATCGGCAATATTTTCATTGCGAAAGGCTATGGAATTTCGTTTATACGCAACTGCGTGTACCTCCACATGCATAAAATCAAGCTGGTATTGTTGTATACACTGTAAAAAATGCGGTGTTAAATCTAACACCGTTTTAACACCACAGCGTGGTCTATATAGGTCCATTACTTCGGTGTAAACTAGCGGTGTAAAATGCTGGTGTAAGATGTGCGGTGTTCGAACGGTGTTTATAATCAACACCGAAATTGAACCCATAGCCGGTGTTAAATCCAGATAAAATAAACACGGTTTTTGTTTATATTGAGCGAAATTTTCAGCTGGCCTAAAAAAAATACATTATTCAACAGGGTTTTAACATTACATCTGCCAACTTATAATTAACCGCACGTAGATGAAAACGCATTATCAATTCGCTGAGAAAAAACCGCCATCGATATTCTGTCCTAACCGGGATTTGAACTCAAGTCCGCTCGCATTCGCTCCGTCGCTCATATTACTAGTCGCACGCTCTATCCGCTACGCCAAACTTCGCTATGTTGAGTTATACAATGTTTCACAAATCCATGTCATCCGAGTCAAATTAGGAATGCTGAATTAACACAGATTTTCCTCAACAAAATATGTTCGGTTGGTTTAACAAATCTTTCTAAATGTCACGATTATTATAAAGTTCTTGCTATGTCAAAAATGTTAATTTCGCGAATTGAATTTCTCTTAGTATAACCACATCAGAGGTGCGGTTTTTACCCTTTTTCGTGTTAATTTCAACACGATAAAAATATACCCTGGATGGAATATGAACCTGGTGTGTATAACGTGAACTCGGTGTGACATGAACTTATGACATCACAATTAACACCATAGCTCTCGTATCACCACCGATGGGTGTCAACTCGCTGCCTGAACACAATACGGTGTGCAAGATAAATAATTAACACCGCTTCTGTAATTACCACATCGAAAGTGTGGTTTTTACTTTTTCTCGGTGTTGATTTCAACACCAAAGAATTTAACCACTCACTCCGTCGCAGTTTACACCGCCGATTTTTTACAGTGTACATACATATACTTTGTAACCTGATTACGCCTCGTCCCCAAATAGGTGGCGCTGACGGGCGTATATATGTGCACAAGAAACACACACACTAGTAGCATGCTTGTATGTCACGCAGCTAGCGTATACGAAGAATTGTTAAGAATTATATTATACATATAATTATAAAATAAGATTGTGTGATATTTGATAAAGCGACCATAGGCTGAGTTGGTCGACTGCGGAGATAAAGGATCCCTTCTCCTATTGTGCGGAGAGAAATTATTAAGCCACCGCGCGAGGCGAGATATGCGCATTTCGCATTCGCGCTTCCGCTGCAGCAACGGTGTCCTAAGTGACGCAGATGTCAGAGTTGCTGATGGAACATCCAATCCAATTTCTGTGACTACAATATGCAGAGACACGTCACACAAGCCTTGGCAAGGTATTTATCAAAAAAATAAAGAGATACCCGCGATTATTTTTCGTGAGTCTGTCCACCGAACTTATAAGAGAAGAATAAAATGTTCATCGTATTCAATGATTTATTGGGGCTAGAACGAATCACGGAAAATGATTGTGAGATTTAGCATTTGCGAAAGCTAAAAATTTCCGCTTCGAACCAAGAAAAAAAAAATAATCAAATATCACGAAAATCAAGTCCGATGCGTCCATTTAAGTGAAAATCTGCAAAGAACGATTTGCGTAACGGTGACAACGTTCATAGACAAACGAAATATCCGAAACACAAAAACCAATACTTTTTGGAATCGTCGCAATGTATCCTCTAAACTTCTATGCAACGGTTTTTTGATCCACTCAAACGTGGTCGAGTTACGAATCTTCTTATTGCATTTGATCGCGTCTTTTGGGATTTTCGCGAACGTTTTTTTCAATTTTTCCAAAACAGAGGGTCGATTGAAAAATTCGTTGATGTGTTACGTCCTAGGCTGGAAGCCGAATATTTAACCTATAGATACAACAGTTACCGTAGTTATTAACATAGGTATGAGAATACCGACGTGCAATTACCATCAGAGTTTTAATAATACTCTATTAATGTAATTCCATTTATAATTTTTTCCTTCAATTCTTTTATATCATTTTACTCATAGATATAAGTCAATACTTTTGAAAGGAACAATCCTAACTATAGTATAGACAATTTCATCTCATTCTCTCACGGAACGAATATGTTTAGAAACACTTATACTCGGACGACTTTCTACTCATTTTACGACACTGCCAACAGCTCGAGGAGCTGCATATGTCCATTCCAGGACACCAATTTTCTTACGAAATCCCATTCAGACCAGAACTCACGAAACTAAGCAACCTCAAGCTTGTCCGGCTCGATGTTTCTGATGGATATTTGGGACTGCTAAAGAATGATATAATGTCTATCGTTCCTAAACCTGATGAATGGACGGACTTTTACCTGGTTAATTTCTATTTCGAAGCCTACCTTGGTACATTTTCACAGTTAATAATTCTTGACTGTACCGAATTTTATCACATAATCTTGTAGGATGACTTAGTTAGATCTCAGGAATTTTCACCTAATTAACGTATGGGGGTTTCCAGCTCATCTCGACCACCTTCTAGACCTGACCCCCTCGGATTTGAGTGAAACTTTTTTTTTGCGTCACTCAAGGTCCAAATTTCAACCTCCATTTTTTTCAGAATTTTTCGAGCCCCCGCCCCGGAGGCATAGAAAGTGAAAATTTGCCATTTTATGAAATGCCAGAATTTTTTAACGATGATATCCCAAGATTGGAGAGTCATATCAATAAAAACAGGGTAGTCAATAGATTCGTCTTGAATTCAACTTTTTGAAAAAAAATATCTCGCAATATAGCGATACCGTCCCGGCCGCTAGAAACTCATTTGAAAGCGAAAAATGGATGTTTCGATGATTTGGGCATTTTTTATCTTTTTCATTTTTTTTCTCTAAAATTCAATGAAGAAAGACAAAATTTTGAGGCGCATAACGAAAATGGAGATTCTAATGGTTTAGAAATTATGATTTTTTCAGTTGTTAAAAGTGTGCGGAACTGAGAATTTAAAGCGACAAATACCCGTCTCATCGCCTGTTTCATTTTTTTTCAATTCATGCGGTACAGTTCTTTGAATGAAAAGTCAATTTTATTCGAATGAAACGAAAAAAAATAGAACAGCCGATGAGACGGGTATTTGTCGCTTGAAATCCTCAGTTTCGCACACTTTTAAAGACTGAAAAAATCATAACTTTTAAACGATTAGAGTCTCCATCTTCGGTATGCGCCTCAAAATTTTGTCTTTCTTCATAGAATTTTAGAGAAAAAAAATGAAAAAGATAAAAAATGCCCAAACCATCGAAACATCCATTTTTCGCTTTCAAATGAGTTTCTAGCGGCCGGGACGGTATCGCGAAATTGCGAAATATTTTTTTTCAAAAAGTTGAATTCAAGACAAATCTATTGACCACCCTGTTTTTATTGATATGACTCTCCAATCCGGAGATATCATCGTTCAAAAATTCTGGGATTCCATAAAATGGCAAATTTCCACTATCTATGCCTCCGGGACGGGGGCTCGAAAAATTCTGAAAAAAATGCAGGTTCCAATTTGGACCTTGAGTGAAGCAAAAAAAAAGTTTCACTCAAATCCGAGGGGGTCAGGTCTGGAAGGTGGTCGAGATGAGCTGGAAACCCCCGTATACAGTAGTTCAGTTTTCTAATAGTCAATCGCCGACTTCTTCATTACTTTTCAGAAAGAAACGTTGAAGTTTGTGCGGAATTAGGGAAAGTAAAAAAGATGCCACTGCCTCGATATATCGCTGATGTCTGTGATACCGGCTTCATCGGCAAGGGCTGGCCTCTGGTTCCCGAAAATCTGTTGAGCGAAGTAATCAGAGTCACCCACGAAGATGTGCCAGAAAAATGTTGCTGTTTGTCTGCGTCACGATGTCCTGATCTCTATCCAATATGTCTGCTGGGGATCGGCGAGGCAAAGGTAAAATTATAAAGACGCCTTTTACTCGGGAGAACTTTTTTTCTAAGCCTATTGCATGGCAGACAGTGGCGTAGCTATCATAGGGCAAAGTGGTGCATTGCACCGGGGCCCCCAACCTCTGGGGGCCCCGAAGCTAGTGAACCCTGAAGCCACTCGCGTCGTTTCTTTTTCTACGATACTTGATAAACATCGCTCAATAATCATGGTTTTGAGTCATTCAATTTAATAACAATACAAAATATTCACGAGAGAGTTATGAATAACCAGCAGTGTTAACAAAAAAGCTTTGCTTTTTTGCAACACTCACGATCGCAGGCTTCTAATGACGATGAATTTTTTTTTTTTATACTGACATTCTTCCAATAGTTTATTTTACTGCCCGTAGACAATTCTGATAAAATATTGCAACGTTTCAATTACCAACGAATGATAAAGTATTGCAATGGTTTGATTAGTAACGAATACGATCTCAAACGATGTTCGGTTATTCAAGAGATGAAATTGAAAAAACAAAAGAAAAAAACCAGTCCCGTTTGTAATTTTCATACGGGATACAATCTCTGAAAGTTTCGTAGATCATGTTCATCGAACGATTGATTTTCCCCCCGAATGTCATTCAAATCGGTCAAATCGTTCTCCCGCAATTCAGGATACACTTGCTTATTATTCAAATGGTGAAACACTTGACACTTCGTAACCGGCAGTGATAAAATCTTCAAAAGTTTCGTGGATCATTTTCACCAAATACTTGATTTTCTCGCCAAATTTCTTTCAAATCGGTCAAGCCGTTTTCCCACAATTCAGGATACACGTAATAATTATTCGAATGGTGAAACACTCAACACTTCGTAACGGGCAATAATAAAATCTTCAAAAGTTTCGTCGATCATCTTCACCAAACACTTGATTTCCCCCCAAATTTCGTTTGAATCGGTCGAGTCGTTTTCCCACAATTCAGTATACACGTAATAATAATCATTTTAACGGTAAAACACTGACCACTTCGTGACCGGCAGTGGTAGAATCTTCAAAAGTTTCGTGAATCATCTCCACCAAACACTTGAATTTTCCCCCAAATGTCGTTCGAATCGGTCGAGTCGTTCTCCCGCAATTCAGGATACAAACAAACTTTCGGCGTACACCGGCACATACATAAATGTTGGAAAATGCTAGAAAATAATTGTGTGAGTGACGAAACAGATTTCTAAGTTAAAGAGATTTTTTCTTTCTCGGTCCCACGTTTTTCGCGATGACGAATCTAACAGGCACTCCGCTATGAGATCGTGCCTAACAATGTGTAGGTAACATTGTAGTTCTATTCGTCGGAATTCCGGGCAGAATAAATAATACGGAAAAGGAGCCTCGGAAAAGCATAACATTTCTCGAACTGTTTGAGAAATTTTCAAGTTTCTCTCAGTCTACGGCACCTGGCCTTATTCTCTCGTGGATAGACTGTTTTTGACATATTTGATCAGTCTCTCGCGACTCACGAAACTCTTCAAAATTCGACAAATTTACCCGAACAAGGAACCCGTTTGTTTCTAGTGTTAATTGAAGTTCAAACTCAGTTTATCCTATGCCAAAACTATATTCAAAAAATTGAATGAGTCTAAACCGCGTCGGAGAAAACGGCCATAAGGGCTTCAGCCACATAGAGGGAGGGGGGCCCATTTTTTTTTGCACCGGGGCCCTTCACCACCTAGCTACGCCACTGATGGCAGAGGTGAATTCAGAGCAGGGGATGAGCTGCTTCATACTTGTTCTCACCCGATCGATGAATTCGGATATTTTACTGTTACAGAAACTGCTGAAGGATCCTGGATACCAAATTTCTTCCTTACGTTGCTCACACATCATACACAAAAACTGCGACCTATATTTGCTCGCATCTACTTTTCCCGAACTGACCAAGCTTGTTTTATCCTGGATAGGTTACACCAATTGTGAGTTCATTCGTTTGATCCTGCACCCACTCGACAAAGTTCTAGATTAGTCAAAGATACGTGTGTTGAAATCCACTCCTGGGAATAATTGTACTGTAATGGACTACGAGGATATTTAACAAGTCTTTTTTTCTTTAAAGCAAAATCGTTTTTATTATCGAAGAGTTGTTTTCAGTTTGAGGTTTTGGAATAGAATGATCTGAGAGGGATTTTGGATTTTGAAAGTGGAGGTCGAAAAGGTAGTGGGAGGTATGTAAAAAGTAGAGGGGGTGCGAATTGGAAACGAGGGGTTGGACCTTTGGAAATGGAAAGTTTCGGAATTGAGGGTTTATCTTGGAATGAGCAGCGGAAAAGAACACTTGAAGGAAGGGGGTCGTAAAACTATAGAAATGTTTATAAGAACAAAAATACATAAAGGACTTGGTAGAAAAGGAAACGGTTTATGATGGTCAGAGGATTAGGATTTCATTAAGGAAGAACTTATTTTAGAAATGTACAAAGTAATATAAAATATATAAATGAGTATAGGTGGAGTAGGTACATGACAGTACAATGAAACCTTTCACATTTCAGTCCCGTGGCCGACAGAGGAGACGAAACCTCTCCACACCCAGAGACGCCTGAGGAAAATAGGAAGCCCGGCATCCGAAGAAGATAGTGATGCAAGGAGTACGGATTCTACATTCAAAATGCTTGTAGAAAATACGCCAAGCATAAAGGCCCTGAGGATCTGTGTGAATCGCTGGTAAGATGATCTCGGCTGTGATATATGCAAAATATGTTATCCCATAGATTCGATCGTTCCAATTTGACAAAAACTTGATTGACTAGCCGCAGGGAAGAGGAATTACAAGATTGGGACTTGGACGCGTTGGATCTGATTTCGGGTTGGACGAATCTCACAGCTATCTGCTTGTCTAACGTACCAATAAGAGATGGAAACTTTCTGATCTATATTGGTAAAGAATGTAAAAAACTGGAGGAAGTAACGCTGTACCATCTCGGTCCCAATAAAAGTAACAGGTTCATTCACACGTCTTAATATTATTATACAGTTGAAAATAATTCATTACTTTCATCTAACATTATACCCAGTTAGTAGTTACAGTAAATAGGTATTATATGTTGTATGAGTATGTGTAATAATATGCCAGTAATTATTTGAATAAAACAAATCTAGTTGAATGAAAAAATTAAAAATAAAAAATAATAATAAAAAAACCAAACTGACTAGAGGTAGGGGACGGAGGGGCAAAACGGGGTAGGGGGGGCAGAATGGGGTACCCTAAAAATTTGGTAAAAATTTTTTTTTTTTTTTTTTATTGGAAGAATATCAATAATATAATGTGATGTGGTAAAAATTATTAGAACAAAAATTTTTTTCATCTTTAGATCCAATAATTATGTCAAAAATAATTTATCTCACATATAAATTATTCATAAAAAAAAAATTTCTCATGGCAGCTGAAAATTTTATTTATTTACTTTGATTACAATTAAACAAAGGAATATTCAGCAATTTCAACTCCTGAAAACTTTATATTTTCTTAAGTACCCCGTTTTGCCCCTCCCGCCCCTATATCATTTATAATTATTTTATCGTTTACATTTTACATTATCGTTTGGTTTAACTATTTCTACTGAATTATCGTTATTTTTATTTTATTTTTTTTTTCATTATACAGGGTGTATCAGAACTCGTGACGACCATTACCGTTTTACCATTTTACAATGATTTTCTGTAGAACGTGCTTTGGACTGACGAATCGTTATTCAACCGCAAAGGGCTGTTTAATCAGCACAACGCACACTACTATTCAGAAGAAACCCCATTCCTGACTTATGATATCTTACTGGTTTGCATGCACATGAATGAAAAAAATTTACAATCATTTTCGGAAAATAACTAAGGCGCAATCATTGGAACGCTTCTCTGTATAATTATATTTAGTAGGAATAACATATTGTCTTACAAAACAATTAAATTTGAGATTCATTATGTTTTTTATCTCATATCGCGTTACTAATGCCAGAAGGTCGTAAGCGCCAAAATCTCGATGTAAGTGCCAGAAGGTCGTATAATTTTTTTTTTTTTCTGGATTCGCTTCGGAATCAACAATAACGTGTAGATCAATTAAAATTGGGAAAATCGAAAAATAAAGCCAGAAGGTCGTATGTCCGAGTACATATGACCTTCTGGCTTTAATTTTCTTGAATTTTTCCTGAAATTAAAGCCAGAAGGTGGTATCCGCCATTATTTTTTTATTTTTTTGAATCGTCTAGAAATTAACGAAAACGCGTATTTCCATTGAAATTCCCCCAAAAAAATAATTTTTGGCGGATACGACCTTCTGGCTTTATCTTTCCCGATTTTTTCTCAAAACTAAAGCCAGAAGGTCATATCCGCCATTTTTTTTTTTCTTTTGGGAATCGTCTGGAAATTGACGGAAACGCGTATTTCCATTGAAATTCGCCAAAAATCAATTTTTGGCGGATACGACCTTCTGGCTTTAGTTTTGAGAGAAAATCGGGAAAGATAAAGCCAGAAGGTCGTATCCGCCAGAAATTGTTTTTTTTTGGGAATTTCAATGGAAATACGCGTTTTCGTCAATTTCCAGACGATTCCCCCCAAAAAAAAAAAATGGCGGATACGACCTTCTGGCTATATGTTTCCCGATTTTCTCTCAAAACTAAAGCCAGAAGGTCGTATCCACCAAAATTCATGTTTATGCTTCATTTTATCTACTATCACTTCCAATTTATGTTTTTCTCATGGATAATGTGATTTCTCACATTTTGGTCGATACGACCTTCTGGCTTTATCTTTCCCGATTTTCTCTCAAAGCTAAAGCCAGAAGGTCGTATCGACCAAAATTTTCGATTTTCGAAATTTTTACGGATTTATTCATATTACAGAGTTTGTAGGCGAATGGCATAAAAAAAAAATTATACGACCTTCTGGTTTTAAGAAGACCAAAATGTCGTATAATGTCGCTTACGACCTTCTGGCATTAGTAACGCGATATGTTTTTTGAGAGATCGAGGAGGTTGTTTTTGTATTTCTTTTTCAAGCGTTTACTTATTCAGTTTTACAAGTAATCACCCTCGAGTGAAAAACTTGAATTTATAATGATCTCTCGATGATTCAAAGCATATTTGCACGTATCTTCAATCATAGTAGAAATTATTTTGATTTTTCAACATTTCAAATTTTCCCGCGTTTGAAGTCGCTCCTGCGTTCTTCGATTCTTATTAGTCGATTCTCGTCTGGATCGAAAAGTGACTGTCAATGTCGAAACATGATCACCACGTGCATGGAGCCACGTGCGATCTGCGTAGTGCGTAGTGGCCTTGATTCTTATCTTGAACCCAGTTGAACCGAGATTCTTACATCATACATTTTCTAGCCCAAAAATAGCGATTCTCCCACTGCGTATTATGGCAAATTCTCTTCCTTCTTGCCTGCAGCCATTGAACGCGCACGACGTATTATACAAACTCTCCGGATTATTAATAAATCAGAGTTTATCACATCAATCAAACGTCTTTAATTAATCAAACCCAGCTGCATAAACACTAAAATCGGCGACGAGGGTAACGGTCTTCAGTAATACTTGGAGGGATAAGTAATAAAAGTGTGTGTTATTCGGGTTACAAAGGGCGTGTTAATCACATTAAGTATAATGGCAGCGGAATTAAACGAAATTGAGAAGCAACTAGTGCAGCAATGCCAGAAAATCGCGCTGGAACGGAAGAAATTCGACGAAGAGAGAGCTGAATTAGTCGAAGAACAGAGATTGGTAAGAGAAGCTGCAAGAAAATTGGAAGCAAGTCAATCACAGAGGATTCAGGTGCAATCCGGAACGATCGGATCATTAAACGAATTTAACATGGATGATAGCTGGACGATGTGGATGGAGAGATTTGAGCATTGTGCGATAATAAATAACGTGGACGAGGCTAAAAAAATATCTCTCTTCGTGGTGCTTATTGGTCCACAAGCGTATGCCGTATTAAGAAGACTGTGCATTCCTGAATTACCTGCTGATAAATCCATCGTGGAACTTGATGAGATAATGAAGAATTACCTTGAATCGACACCTAGCAGAATAGCTCAACGTCAAAAGTTCGAAGAGTGTAAACAGTCCGAGGGTCAAGATATCGAACAATACCTAGCTGTGCTGAAGGATTTGTCAATGAATTGTGACTTTGGTAAGAATCTGAAGAGTCGTCTACGAGACCAGTTTGTTTCGGGTTTGCATAGTGCGGCGATGAAGAAGAGACTACTTGGCGAGCCTAATTTAACCTACCTACGAGCAGTTGAATTAGCAACGGCCTTGGAATCAGCTACCAAGTCGAGGAACAGCCAACAACCAAGGTCAGTCAGAAAATGTTTTTGTTCTAGTCTAACAAATCATGTGACGAGGCTATGACAATAATAATTGATGACGAATCCTCTTCCTTCTTATCTGCTGCTAATAAACGCCCAAGACGTACAAACTCTCCGGAGTATTAAAGAATCCGAGTTTATCATATCAATCAAACCCTGCATGAACACTACACTAACATTATTGATTGAATGTACGTTTCAGTGTCTGCAGTATCCTGGATCTTCCTGATGGAATTTTAGTGAAGATTATTCTGCATTTCGATGCCAGAGAACGCCTGGCTTTGGGAAAATCTTGCCAGAGATTCAACGATCTTGTGTTTGGCAATGAAGAATTATTGAGGTGAGAGATGCTCGGGTTTTATCCCTTGGTATAAACGCTGTAATTCTCACTGGCTGAATTATCTTGATACTTCCACACAGCATTTCATGTACAAATACTGAATGTAACACCTGACTCGAAGCTGAATTGATCCCTGCCTCAATCATTTCACAATCCATTACCAAAGCTCTTTGGATCTCAGTTTATCAAGAATACGTCTTCAAAGTAACTCCTCCGTCTACTTCAATCTACTCGAGTATCTGAGTACATATCTCAAGACTCCTTATATTTTGCAACTTTAATCTCATGTCTCTGTGGTTTCAGAAATTTGGATTTTACCGGAGACCGGCTGTTCGCAAAAGAGTCAGACATCCAGCAATATTTCAACGATGAAAACACATACCGGAACATACTTGAGATAAATCTTAAAGACGTGTGGGCAGCCAGAAGTTTAAGCAGTTCAATCGGCAAGGCGATAAACCTAGTCGAATTGAACATTCTGAATGGATTGCGATTCGAATCTGTTGAAGAATTGTCTCGTTTCCTGACACCTCTGGTTCATCTCAGAAGATTGTCTGTCGATTGGCCATCTGTAGATACGCGAGACCCCTATTTCAATCCCGATTGGATCCAACTTTTGGAGAAACGGTTTAGCAGACTAACGTATTTGTCGTTGGGAATGAACTATTATTTGAAGGACTTTATACTCATTTTACGACTCTGCCAACAACTCGAGGAGCTGCGTATGTCGATTTCACAAGAAGTAGATGATATCGAAGGCCTATTGCGTCTAGAAACCATGAAACTAAGCAAGCTCAAGTTCGTTCGGCTTGACTGCACTCGCGGTGGCGACGCAGGGCTGCTAAGGAGGCATATCATGTCTATCATTCCGGATGCTGCTGAATGGACAGACTTTTACATAGCTCATCCATGGGATGAAATTTACCTTGGTATATTATCAGAATCACCAATTCTGGTCCACATATCACATTTTATCACATGACAATCCTGTAGAATAACTTGGTTTAATCTTAGTCATCACGACACAATTAATGAAAACGGAAGTTCATACTTTCTAATCATCGATATGACGCTGAAGCTAGCAGCCGATTCGCAGCAGCCGATTAGAAAATTCGACGTTTAAACCAATTTTTTTTATTATTTAGTTTAAACCTTCGCGTCCCTTAATGAAATTCATACCGCTATTTCGGTGTTTGAAAAGTGAAACTAGTTTAAACGTCGAATTTTCTAATTGGCTGCTGCGAATCGGCTGCTAGCTTCAGCGTCATATCATGGATCGCTGACTTGTTGATTACTTTCCAGAAAAAAACGTAGAAGTTTGTCCGGAATTGAGTCGAGTCAGAGAGATGCCACTGCCTGAATATGTTGCGAACTATCGTGAAATGACTTCGATCGACGAGGGTTGGGCTCTGGTCTACGAACATCTGATCAGCGAAGTGATTAGACTCACTCATGAAGATGCACCGGAGAAATTTTGTTGTTTACCTGAATATCCTCATGGATGGCGATATCTGCTGGAGATCGACGAGGCAAAGGTACAATTCCAAGTGCGAGTAGATAGATTGTCACAAATTCACATTAAATCCAGCCCCGTATAGTCTCGCTATTTTGTAGGTACGAATGAATCTGTTTGAAATTAAGACTCGCATAATTTGTGTAACCTGTATTCAGTTACCTCAGTCGAGGAATACATAAGAAAATTGCTTTCCAAACTGTTTGGTGCTTTTTTCAAAATCTGCTTTTCAAAGTTGTCACATGGCAGAGGAGAATTCAAAGCAATTAGGAATGAGCTTTTTCTCTCTCCTTCTGACCCAACTGGTGAATTTGGATATTCTAATGTTTCAGAAATTACTGAAGGATCCTCGACATCGGATTACTTCCTTAAATTTCTCACACGTCATAGAGAGGAATTGCGACGTGCACTTGGTCGCATCTGCTTTTCCGTATCTGACCGAGCTCGGTCTATTTGAGATAAGTAACACAAATTGTGAGTTAATTCGTTTAATCCACCTACTCGACAAAGTACTAGATTAGTCAAACACATTCGTGTGTCAAAATCTACTCCTCATGATAATTCTCAAATGATGTTCTCTGATATTCCAACAATGTCAGTGCCAGAGAGGGCCAAACCCCTCCCCAGACGCCTGAGAAAAAAAGGAAGCCTGGCATCCGAGGAGGAACATAACGATGCAAAGAATGCAGACTCTTCGTTTAAAATACTTGTAGAAAATACGCCACACCTGAAAGTCCTGAAGATCTATCGGACAAGCTTGTAAGATGATCTCACCTGTAATATATGTAAAATACGTTATCCCATAAATGCCATCATTCCAATCTGACAAAAAACTTTATTGACTCGCCGCAGGTATTTTGGAGCGAAATATTGTGACTATGACGCGTTGTCTCTGATTTCGGGTTGGAAGAATCTCACGGCTATCCACTTGTGTAACATGCATAAAACAGATGGAAAGTTTCTGATCAATATCGGAAAAGGATGTGAAAAACTGGAGGAAATAATGCTGCAAGATTGCGGTTCCGCTAAAAAAAAATACAGCTATGAGAGCGAATTGTTGCAAATGCTTCAGCACTGTAAAAATTTGAGAAAACTTTCAATCGTGACCTGGACCTCGTATCGTACGACTGAGATGTTTGGCATACTTTCAAACTGTTCAAGATTCGCAGCTCTTCATTTACAGAATGTTGATCTCATCAAGTGTGATTGTCTTGAGCTGTCCTCATCTGTTGAAAAAATGCTTCGCCAATGTCGAGAGTGGAACGAATTCTTCATCGATATTCAACCGAGCGAGACCCATCAAGAGTTCATTCGTGCTGTAAAAAGGTAAGAATCGTTTTTTCGATTCATCACAGGCTTTAATTGACATTAAGCAACCATTGGACGTCCAAATCGACGAATCCTTATCAATATTGTTATTTTACAGAATCATCAGCGTATTGAAACGTCCGAATTTCAAGTTACAGCACGGAATTCCTAGTTGGCTGGTACCCAGACAGCACAAAAATATATGTTAGATATGTATGGAATATCTAGAAAATTACATTTAATATCAGTAAAATATCTGTATATATTCTACTCACGTGATTCAAATATCATGGTAATATAAGTATGGTCCTTTTTTTACATTTAATATATATTCTCGAGATATTATACAAATATTTCGATCATATTTACTGTATATACGCATACTTTCCAATGTCTGATTAATTATAGAAGAATATTTCGTGTATATCCGTGAAATATCTGCTGTACATACCGAGAATATTCGGTGACACTGGATGGTCCCCTTCTTACGGTAAAACCAACACAGGCGCGTAATCTTACAATTGGTCATACAAACCTACATAGAGCGATTCCTCTTTGGAATGAAAAATGATTTTTTGCAAAAAAAAAATAAAATAACTTGAGAAAAAAAAAATATATAAGTTATATAAAAATCGTTTTCTATTTCAAATAAGAATCGCCCTAGGTAGGTTTGTATGGCTAATTGAAAGACACCCTGTATGATTATCGCGTTTGCAGTCGACGTAATTGTGAGACTTATGTCGATACACACTGTGAATATTTTTGGAACGTGAATTTAATCATGTTTTATTTATATCGTCTGAGTATGTCTTGAAAATATATCATATCGGTCACAGATATACTGTCAACATTTATGTATATTCAACCATGAATATTGTTTTGTAAATATGCTGGAAATATTAAATAGATATGTCACATATTTTCAGACATTTTCAGATATTCTTGATATGTTTTGTGCTGTCTGGGTATAGATGTTTCCCGTTATCACCATGAAGCTTCCCAATAGCGGACACCTTCGGGACCGGAAATTTCGTCCGTTCAGAAAATAACTAATTTTTTATTGCATAAAATAAAAATCAAACTTTATTTTAAACGTGTCCAGAATACATATGAAACATAATATTTGTGATATGAAAGCAACTTTGTTATATATTATCGTAAAATATGTCGAAAACCACAAGAGTGGACTTGTGCCCGAAATAGCGAGCATAACGGGGAAGCCGGAACCGGCAGAAGCGGCGGATCGAAAACCAAAACAATCTTTCAGAAAAAAATATGTAATCATGTTCGAAATTTCATAAACGTGTCCGCTATCTGGAAGTTTATGTATTGAAAAATATGCATCTTCAAAAGTGTCCGTGTCCGTTATTGAGAGCGTCCGCTATTAGGAAGTGTATTTCCCATAAGAGCCAATGCTTTTCTGCCGGAGATTTCTAGACCGTCCGTTATAATAAAGAGGGGTCCGCTGTTAAGAAGTGTCCGTTGAGGGAAGTTTCACTGTATTGACCCCTTCATTGTGCTTTTTCCCAGTTAGGTATGACTAACGATTCGCATCTGCTTCTATACAGTGGCGTATTTTAAGATTTGGCGCCCTTGGCCTATAAGGTTTGCGGCCCCATAAATTGACGAAAAAAAAGTCTTGCGATAATGAAAAAAAGTCATACAAAAGAATAAACACCATTTATTGAAAACTTACACACCCAATTTATTTATACCCAAAAGCCTTCTCCCGAATTTGAAAATAGCGACGTAGCGAAATGCATATATTGTAGTTGAACATAAAGTTCAAATTGCCGAAAACCAGATTTCCGAACAGCCGTTACCTCGATGAAGCGAAATTCCGCAGATCAATATGTCAACCCGAAAAGATTAGATGTGTCAAAATATGGAAACTGAAAGTCCCGAAAAATTAGAATCTCGAAAAAGCCATCGCAGGAACGCTCGTTCATTGAATCAAGCGCTATAATTTTTATTGAATCGGAATATTTTAACAGATATTTCCTCCAAAAAAAGCTAGGCAAATATCTTCAAATCACATACACGCAAGTCTGTCAAAAAGTTTGAATCGAAAGAGTTTCGGTACAGCAAGGGATATTGTACCTATTGTATACAAGTATCCATTTTCGCGATTCTGTATCTTCGGCAATTTGATCATTCGGTATTTTTACCACTTGCTTCTTTGGTCATTCGGTTATTTCATTTCCGTATTTAATTTTTATGAATTTTGACTGATCTGAAAATGGTTGACTTGCTTTTTCGAATATTTAGTATTTTATGCAACGCAAGCATGTTTTACGCGTTTTTCATGCTCGATTTCGGTACACAAAGTTGGCGTTTGAGAGACAGTTGAGCGGGTCCGCGAATGCGCATGCGGACAGTTCACTTTTGGCTACTTTCGAGTCCTAGGAGTTGAAAGTGGTCTCTAACGTACGCGACGTAGCCTTCAAATCGCGTTGTTATGCGTTGCTATGCGTGTATGTCCGTCGACTTTGTGTACCGGATCGAGCATGAACTTGTAAAACATACTTTTGTTGTATAAAATATCGTGTGTACCAAGGAGGCGAAGGTCTTTTAACGCCGAGCGTTAAAAGACCTTCTTTGCCTCCTTGGTACACAATATACTATTAGTCATTCGGGTTTTTGGCTGATCGAAAGTTCGCCTGTTCTGAATTGTACTTATCTGATCGGTTCACCTTCTGCATTTTCCATTTCGGCTTTATGGAGCCTTTGTATAGGCTAAGTTGGATAGTTAGTTTTCGGAGCTTTGAAATTTCGGAATTTCGATCATTATGAATTTTGATCTGTCAGTTTGTTGACCCCCACCGATAAAATAAAAAATAGGTAACGATTATAGAAAGTGCCTACCCTGGTCGAAATGATTCCACGAATATTCATGATCAATAAGGGAAATTGAACCTTTTCGTAGCATTTCATAAGAATTTTAGTTTTTTCATAATATGATTGACAAAAACGATGAATTTTTCTGGAAAGATACGAGAATCTACAATTTTCTATGATGATCTACTGCAATCTATAATTTCTCCCAAAATGCTGAGAAAATCTACAATTTTTATGAGAAACGACGCACATATACAATTTTTTGTTATGAAAAACTATGACATGTTCCAATTTCACGAAAAATTTATAAAAATTCTTAGCAATAGAGATTTCCACCGGGGCAAAGCTGCTGCGCGTGGCGACTTGCGCCGCCCTTCGCAGCCTGCCGCCCCGGGCCATGGCCCCCATTGCCCTAGGGTAGATACGCCACTGCTTACAGGCTCCGAGATATTCTAGTGAGTGATTTCAAATGGGACACCCTGTACATAGCAATTCAGCTTGACAAAATAATATCATCGACACGGATAATATCCATGTCTCGATTTTACTTGTATTTTTATCTTCCACATCGAGAGTGGACGGACAATAATTTATACAATTCATTACGAACGAGAATAATTATTCAATCAAATTCAACAAAAAGTAGTGATATCCCCATAAAAAGCACCTTCGGTGCAAAAATCTTCCGCCAAGTACATTGATGTGCTTATTATCCAAAAAAAAAACTATCTTATGCCAAAAAATATACACAATTATTAGCTCACACAAAAATTCCTTTCTTGTAAGAAGAAAAAAAAAAATGAGACCTGCAGATGTTACTGCCAAGTAGTTTCTAGACCACAGCTGCTTTTTCTCCAATTGATAATCAGCCCAGCGTACATAATATAATAAAAGTAGAGAAGAAACAATTTGGAGGTAGTGGTACTTTGGCGGGCTTTTTGTAGACAATCCTATATTGTTTTGTCAATAATCCTATAGTGAGATAAAATATTGAACTGTGTAATAATATTGAGGTGCGAATGAATTATGCGTGTGTATATTTACCTGGTGCGTAATAATAATGATAATGATAATAATAAAACGAATATTGTTGACCACTTCACTTGATACTGTTTCCTTTTAGATTCCGTTATATTTTTTGAAAGAAAATAAACCTACCTTAAGATGATATAAACTTGATTTTGTAATTTCGAAGGAGAGGATCGAAAGGTGTTCGAAGTTTCATCTTGGAGCCCACTTGTTACTTCTTCTTATTTTTTAATTTCTGTATGGAATTCCGAACACAACCATCCCAAAACATCTTTGTTTCCGACAACGATGAAGGGGCCAGTTGTATTCTACGTTTTTGTCGTAATTTTCGTGATTTCCACGGTTGGGAGCGGCATTTCATCCGATCGAACGTACCAGTTCGAACTCATTACTCGTGAAACATCGATTACCAAAAGGACAAGTCGATTGATAGCCCCGTTTCGGAGAAAATCGAGAAATAGACTGGTCGGTAGAATTCGAGTATACCCCCCCCCCCCCCCCCCCTTTAATAACGGACACGGACACTTGCGAAGATGCATTTTTTAATACATAAACTTCCGAATAGCGGACAAGTTTACGAAATTTCGAACATGATCACATATTTTATTGCGAACGATTGTTTTGGTTTTCGATCCGCCACTTCTGCCGGTTCCGGCTTTCCCGTAATGCTCGCTATTTCGGGGACAAGTCGACTCTTGTAGTTTTCGACATATTTTATGATAATATATAACAAAGTTGCTTTCATATCACAAATATTATGTTTCATATGTATAATAGACATGTTCAAAATAAAGTATGACACGGGTATGCAATAAAAAATTAGTTATTTTCTGAACGGACGAAATTTCCGGTCCCGAAGGTGTTTGCTATTGGGAAGCTTCATCGTGATAACGGTGACCATCGGACTGCGAACTGAAAATTCCGTGCTGTAACTTGAAATTCGGACGATTCAATTCGCTGATGATTCTGTAAAATAACAATATTGATAAGGATTCGTCGATTTGGACGTCTAATCGTTGCTTAATGTCAATTAAAGCCTGTGATGAATCGAAAAAACGATTCTTACCTTTCTACAGCACGACTGAACTTTTCATGGGTCTCACGCGGTTGAATATCGATGAAGAATTCGTTCCACTCTCGACATTGGCGAAGCATTTTTTCAACAGATGAGGACAGCTCAAGACAATCACACTTGATGAGATCAACATCCTGTAAATGAAGAGCTGCGAATCTTGAACAGTTTGAAAGTATGCCAAACATCTCAGTCGTACGATACGAGGTCCAGGTCACGATTGAAAGTTTTCTCAAATTTTTACAGTGCGGTAGCATTTGCAACAGTTCGCTCTCATAGCTCTGTGTTTCAGAGAGACCACACTCCTGCAACATTATTTCCTCCAGTTTTTCACATCCTATTCCAATATTGATCAGAAACTTTCCATCTGGTATTCCTATGCTAGACAAGTGGATAGCCGTGAGATTCTTCCAACCCGAAATCAGAGACAATGCGTCATAGTCCCAATATTTCTGTTCGTACCCACTGTGGCGAGTCAATGAGGTTTTTTGTCAGATTGGAATGATCGGATTTAAGGAATAACATATTTTACATATATTACAGGTGGGATCGTCTTACAGCCTTAGCGGACAGATGATCTTCAGGACTTTTAGCTGTGGCGTATTTTCCACAAGTATTTTGAACGAAGAGTCCGTATTCTTTGCATCGCTATGTTCCTCCTCGGATGCCAGGCTTCCTTTTTTTCTCAGGCGTCTGGAAAGGGGTTGGGCGCTCTCTGGCACTGACATTGTTGAAATATCAAAGAATATCATTTGAGAATTATCATCAGGAGTAGCTTTTGACACACGAATGTGTTTGACTAATCTAGTACTTTGTCAAGTGGGTGGATTGAACGAATTAACTCACCATTTTCGTTACTTATCCAGGATAGACCGAGCTCCGTCAGATACGGAAAAGCAGATGCGACCAAGTGCACGTCGCAATTCCTCTCTATGACGTGTCTGAAATTCAAGGAAGTAATCCGATGTCGAGAATCCTTCAGTAATTTCTGAAACATTGAAATATCCGAATTCACTAGTTGAGTCAGAAGGAGACGGAAAAAGGTCATCTCTTGCTTTGGATTCTCCTCTGCCATGTGACAACTTTGAAAAGCAGATTAGAAAAAAAGCACCAAACAGTTTGGAAATCAATTTTCTATGTATCCCTTGACTGAGGTAACTGGATACATGTTATACGAATTATGCGAGTCCTAATTTCAAACAGATTCAATTGTACAAAATATCGAAACTATACGGGGCTGGATATGATGTGAATCTGTGACAATCTATCTACTCGCGCTTGTAATTTTACCTTTGCCTCGTCGATCTGTAGCAGATATGGTTGTTCAGCAAGTAATAGATGTCCACGGTGAGATAAACAACAAAATTTCTCCGGTACACCTTCGTGAGTGAGTCTGAATACTTCGCTGAACAGATGTTCAGGGACCAGAGCCCAACCCTTGTCGATCGAGTTAATTCTACGGTACCTCGCAGCATATTCAGGCAGCGGCATCTCTCTGACTCGACTCAATTCCGGACAAACTTCTACGTTTTTCTCTGGAAAGTAATCAACGAGTCAGCGATCGATGATTCGAAAATATGAACTACCGTTGTCGTTGATTATGTCGAGATTACTGAGATTAAACCAAGTTATTCTACAGGATTATTCATGCGATAAAATGTGATATGTGGACCAGAATTGGTGATTCTGATAATATACCAAGGTAAATATGATGATCTGGCTCAGCTAGGTAAAAGTCTGTCCATTCAGCAGCGTCTGCAATGATAGACATGATATACCTCCTTAGCTGCCCTGTTTTGTCAGTGTCAGTGCTGCTAAGCCGAACAAACTTGAGGTTGCTTAGTTTCATGGGGTCTTGACGCAATGGGCCTTCGAAATCATCTACTCTTATTGACATCGACATACGCAGCTCCTCTAGCTGTTGGCAGAGGCGTAAAATCAGTATAAAGTCCTTAAAATAATAGTTCATTCTCAACGACAAATACGTTAGTCTGCTAAACCGTTTTTCCAAAAGTTGGATCCAATCGGGATTAAAATGGGGGTCTAGCCAATCTACCCGTGGCCAATCGACAGACAATCTTCTGAGATGAACCAGAGGTTTCAGGAAACGAGACAATTCTTCAACAGATTCGAATCGCAATCCATTCAGAATGTTCAATTCGACTAGGTTTATCGCCTTGCCGATTGAATTGCTCAAACTGCGGGCTGCCCACACGTCTTTAAGATTTATCTCAAGTATGTTCCGGGATGTGTTTTCATTGTTGAAATATTGCTGG
Organism: Tenthredo livida; assembly: GCA_963992785.1. NCBI lineage: Eukaryota > Metazoa > Arthropoda > Insecta > Hymenoptera > Tenthredinidae > Tenthredo > Tenthredo livida. The sequence continues at coordinate 2,742,939 of OZ023073.1, forward strand.
ATGTCTGACTCCTCTGCGAACAGCCGTTCTCCGGTAAAATCCAAATTTCTGAAACCGCAGAGACATGAGATTAAAGTTGCAAAATATAAGGAGTTTTGAGATATGTACTCAGATATTCGAATAGATTCAAGAAAACACAGGAGTTACTTTGAAGACGTATTCTCGATAAACTGAGATCTAGAGAGCTTTGGTAATGGATTGTGAAATGATTGAGGCAGGGATCAATTCAGCTTCGAAAAAGGTGTTACATTTAGTATTTGTACATGAAATGCCGTTGTAGAAGTATCAAGATGGTTCAGCTAGTGAGAATTTACAGCTTTCATAGACAGACTTTGTACGGGATTACTTACGCACCGGTCATCCGAAAAAAACCATATTCCGCAGGAGTATTCGAAAAAGGTATATTCACGGTGTGAACTACATGAATCGCATTAAACTTATGAAAAGTTTTTCAAACATCTCCATTTTTCATCATCGTCGCGTCTACCGATCCCATTTCTGCGTCTATCGCGCAAATTTCTCAACCGATTTCAATATCCTTAGTTCATACCGTGCAAAAATGCGTGCTGAATTAGCAAGTTGAACCTTAAACTGCTAGGCGCAATGGTTTCCACAAAATCGTGTACAGAGTGCGAAAGACGTTGAGTCGCAGAAAAATATTGAGTTTCGTTGGAAAATGTTTGGAAAAGATCAAACCAACAGAGAAAGAAGCAAAACGAGAAAACGGCTTGACAATGCGAATTCAAAGGTATACAGTGCGATTCTGTGGAAAATCATGCGCCTAACGGTAGGCTAACGGAAAACGCCTGAATTGAGCAGATCAAATATCGACGATCGGGTTTTAGTTCCCACGAAACGAATAAAACCCAATCATCGATGTTTGATCTGCTCATTTCAGGCGTTTCCCGGTAGCCTACCTTTTAGCCGCGTGATTTTCCACAGAATCGCACTGTATGTAAGCCCTGAGGTAAAAAGGTGAAGTATAAAACCCGAGCATCTCTCACCTCAATAATTTAGAATCACCAAACACAAGATCGTTGAATCTCCGGCAAGATTTTCCCAGAGCCAGACGATTTGTGGGATCAAAATGCAGAATAATCTTCACTAAAATTTCTTTAGGAAGATCCAGGATACTGCAGACACTGAAACGACGTTGAATCAACAATGTTAGCGTAGTGTTCACGCAGGGTTTCATTGATATGATAAACTCAGATTCATTAATACTCCAGAGAGTTTGTACGTCTTGGGCGTTTAATCGCTGCAGACAAGAAGGAAGAGGATTTGTCATCAATAATTATTGTCATACCCTTGTTACATGATTTGTTAGACTAGAACGAAAACATTGTCTGACTGACCTTGGTTGTTCACTGCTGCTCGACTTAGTAGCTGATTCCAAGGCCGTTGCTAATTCAATTGCTCGTAGGTAGGTCAAATTAGGTTCGCCAAGCAGTCTCTGCTTCATCGCCGCACTATGCAAACCCGAAACAAACTGGTCTCTCATGCGACTCTCCAGATTCTCACCAAAGTCACAATTCTTTGACAACTTCTTCAGCATAGCCAGGTAATGTTTGATATTTTGACCTTCGGACTGCTTACACTCTTCAAACTTGTTGCGTTCAGTTATTCTGCTTGATGTCGGTTGAAGGTGATTCTTCATAATCGTATCAAGCTCCATGATGGATTTATCAGCAGGTAATTCAGGAGTGCACAGATCTCTTAATACGGCGTACGCTGTAACGTGCCAACTGCCCAAGGATAGTATATTTCATAGGATGGCTCATCCTGCCAGGGGAAGTGGGAGACGGCAGAAGGGTCACACAAGCGGTAGTGCCATCTCTCGACCACCTTATGAAGCAGGAACCCATTTGTATCGCATTTAATGTAGTAATATTCTTGTCTGGACGTGATACAATATGTGGAGTCATAGATATGAGTATAGTTACAAAAGAAAAAGGGTATTGGCATTTTATAAACTACAAGAAGAAGAACGATCCGTCGCGTCGTAGCGTGACAGCAGTTTTAGGTTACGATTCTGTTCGTTATTATAATATGCTGCGCTTAGTAAGCGACAGATGGGGCTACCGCTTGTGTGACTGTGGCGTCATAACACCTTCGCTCCATGCCCACTACGCGGCGCATTAGAAGAAGTTCTATCTCACTAACGCTATACTGGACCAAGGATAGTATATTTCATAGGATGGCTCATCGGTCCTAAAAGTTTCCTCGGGGGGTTGGGACGGGCCGGAGGTAGTCACACAAGCGGTAGCCCCATCTGTCGCTTACTAAGCGCAACATATTATAATAACAAACAGAATCCTAGCCTAAAACTGCTGTCACGCTACGACGCGACGGATCGTTCTTCTTCTTGTAGTTTATAAAATGCCAATACCCTTTTTCTTTTGTAACTATACTCATATCTATGACTCCACATATTGTATCACGTCCAGACAAGAATATTACTACATTAAATGCGATACAAATGGGTTCAAGCTTCATAAGGTGGTCGAGAGATGGCACTACCGCTTGTGTGACCCTTCTGCCGTCTCCCACTTCCCCTGGCAGGATGAGCCATCCTATGAAATATACTATACATGGGCTCGAAGAAGCCCAGATAGCCAATAAAAAGGCAAGAAGAAGAAGAAGAAATATACTATCCTTGATACTGGACTATGCTTCCATATATATACTAGCTGCTAGTTCCTTCTCATGTCCATTGAACAACATGCGCGTCTAGGGCACGGTGTGTTCGGCTCAGCCCTACTGACGAGTCCTGCCGAGCACACCCGGACGAAACGCAAACTCATAAAGAAGGTTCGATTCCTTCGACACGTGGTTCGATCCCACGTGATCACAGAAGTTGATTCCTTCAATTGGTGACCCCGACGTGATGCTTCACAACACGGTCTCGGCTAAACAAACGTTCATGTACTCATAACATAAACGTATATGCCTCGAGTCTTGCTCCCACGTGATCACAGAAGTTGATTCCTTCATGACTACCTCCGGCCCGTCCCAACCCCCCGAGGAAACTTTTAGGACCGATGAGCCATCCTATGAAATATACTATCCTTGCCAACTGCCAGGCTGACTAGGCCTGTTACGTCACATTCAAATAGCCAGCCGTGGCGAACCGACGAACTAGCGACATCGAACAAGAGAACAGCCTAGTAGTCCAGTCAAATGAACTGTTCAAGAGCCCAAATTGACGATTTTCACCTACCCGAAAACCGGCTGTGGATTCCGGCAGAAACAGGTGCCCTTATCATACCCTAAAGTTTGCGCCAAATTCTTTGTAGCCGTTTAGCAACAATTAACGGTTGAATGCCGGAAATCAGTTTTTTTTTTGTTTTTCGCTTATATAATGAAAACTATTGGTCGGATCGAGAAAAAGTTGAATTGAAAGTTGTATATAATTGAAAAATCTATCTACTAGCGTTAGCCCGATGTCGATATTCCAATTTGTTGCTCAACTATTGCGCTCGGAAATTAAAAAAAGGCGTTTTTTTCATTATTTTTTGAAAAATGTTGAAATACATTTGAGGAGTGGTAATTGTGGATTCGGGAAACTTTCAACTAGTAGGAACTACAGTTTAAATTTGGTTGAAAAAAAGTTGATAGTTTAGCAACAATCTGATTTGCATCTAAAAAAGGTGTCCCACTAGATTGTTATTTCTTGCCCTATGGATAATCGTAAGGCACTGAACAAAACGGTTTTGGATAGTCGAAGAGTTGAACTACAACTTACAATTTTCGGAAAATCGATTTTTGCAATTTGAAAACTTTAAAAATGGCGTCAAAAAAACGACGTTCTTTAAACTAAAAAACAATGAAGAAAAAATGGCCGTATCGAAATGCGACAGAATGCATTGGAAAGCTGCTATTTTTCTACGAATTTTGCCCCCCTGAATTTTGTTCCACATTAATCAGGAGCCGCGATAACACTTTATTTTTTTGAATTCCCCCTCCCTTTGTTTATTTATATGAAGCAACGAGACCACGACGCCTGCACAGAGATAGAGTTATATTATCCATAGGAATCAGCAGAACTTGTTTTCCAAAATTGTTTATCGTATTTATTGATGTGGGAAGTGGAGGTTCTTCCGGGACCGTTCGCCGCGCCGCATGGAGGGGGAAGCCGGGGGAGCGGCCCAGCGCTACGCGGCCGTCGATTCGATCGCGCGAAAAGTGATTTCAAAGGTTCAAACTGACCTCGCTGTCTGTATCTCGGGAACTACTGGACGGATTTTGATGATTTTTTTTTTAATTTGCACGAACGCATCGAGATATGATCGAATATCACCGTGGCTTTCCCGGATCGTTACCGATAATCCCTTAAATCACGAGTGATTCAATTTTTAGGCTGCAAATTTAGTAAATAAATAGATTTTTCGGAAGGTTAATAACGTCGTGACATAGGAAATGAATGTTGTTGACTGAAAGTGATTAGCAGTGGTGATAATGGGATAGGAAATGAATGTTGACTTGAAATAGGATTGTTTCGTAAAAGGATTGAATAATTATAAATGTATATTGATTGTGATCAAAAAATTTACTTCACATTTTAAATATTTATTATATTTATTATACATTTTTTATATTTATTATACATACCGCACCTTGGTGACGAAAGTGACACAACTCAAAAAATTGCGTTTTCGAATTTTTCAAAGAGGATCACGGTGGGGAGAGACAGATGCTACTACACGCTCCGAAAATGTTTATAAGCAGTTGAGGATTCAAATACTTATCGACCAGAAAACATCTGTGTTGATGGACATTTTCAGTTAGAAGTTGTAAATATTCGAAGAATAATGTTGCACTATTTGGTACGTTCCCTGAACTCCGGTTCTAAGGGGGGATATCCACTGGAAGAAGAAGAATAATGTTGCACATAAATTGACCAAATATTTTCTTAATATTGAATAATATTCGTATATTTGGATTTGTCAAAATATCGATTGGTACGGAGATGTTTAATATGAGCCGTGCTTTATTCATATTCGAATGTCGAAATAAATTTGCTTTCTCCGTCTAACATTTAACATGGTATTATCAGACTGAAATTTGAAAGGAACGAATAATTTACTAAATTTGCGGCCCAAAAATTGAATCACTCGTGATTTAAGGGATTTCCGATAACAATCCGGGAAAGCCACGGTGATATTCAATCATATCTCGATGCGCTAGTGCGAATTAAAAAAAATCATCAAAATCCGCCCAGTAGTTCCCGAGATACAGACAGCGAGGTCAGTTTGAACCTTTGAAATCACTTTTCGCGCGATCGAATCGACGGCCGCGTAGCGCTGGGCCGCTCCCCCGGCTTCCCCCTCCGTGCGGCGCGGCGAACGGTCCCGGAAGAACCTCCACTTCCCACATCAATAAATACGATAAACAATTTTGGAAAACCAGTTTTGCTAATTCCTATGGATAATATGACTCTTTCTCTGTGCAGTCGTCGTGGTCTCGTTGCTTCATATAAATACACAAAGGGAGGGGGAATTTAAAAAACTAAAGTGTTATCGCGGCTCCTGATTATTGTGGAACAAAATTCAGGGAGGCAAAATTCGTAGAAAAATAGCAGCTTTCCAATGCATTCTGTCGCATTTCGATACGGCCATTTTTTCTTCATTGTTTTTTAGTTTAAAGAACGTCGTTTTTTTGACGCCATTTTTAAAGTTTTCAAATTGCAAAAATCGATTTTCCGAAAATTGTAAGTTGTAGTTCAACTCTTCGACTATCCAAAACCGTTTTGTTCAGTGCCTTACGATTATCCATAGGGCAAGAAATAACAATCTAGTGGGACACCTTTTTTAGATGCAAATCAGATTGTTGCTAAACTATCAACTTTTTTTCAACCAAATTTAAACTGTGGTTTCTACTAGTTGAAAGCTTCCTAAATTCACAATTACCACTCCTTAAATGCATTTTAATATTTTTCAAAAAATAATGAAAAAAACGCCTTTTTTTAATTTCCGAGCGCAATAGTTGAGCAACGAATTGGAATATCGACATCGGGCTAACGCTAATAGATAGATTTTTCAATTATCTACAACTTTTAAAGTAACTTTTTCTCGATCCGACCAATAGTTTTCATTATACAGCGTGATTCCCAAGTCGCGGAAAAGATTTCACATGCAGATTCCTTGTCGAAATCTGAGAATAAAGTTCCTTATCAAAAACTTCCAGGGTGCAGTCGTTCCTGAGTTATAGAAGGTTTAGTCGACCCAATAAGACGGCCGTAACGTGACGTGCTCAGTCTCGTAGCAATTCTGTCAAACTGATAATGCCCGCGTCGTATGAACTTTGCTCGAAATTTCGGTTTTTTATTTCGTAATTTTTAGTCTTTACGTCGCACAGTGGGCCGAAACGCCAAATTGGCGGTCATAATACTGGATGGTATGGATCATGGAATTAAATCTTATAAAATTATGAAAAATCTTAGTTATCACTCGAAAGTACGTTTTCGAAAAAAAAAAATAAATTCACTGAATATTGAGACAATGCGACACAAATTTCGGTAATAAACGGGGATAAAAAGATTTATCCATGTTTGTCCAACAAGGTCAATACACAGAAGTTTTTGACAGGTTTCCGCCTAAAATTTCCGAAAATATTTCGTCCATCACTATCCAACTTTGCCCGCAGTAAACGGTTTCGTGAAATTTCTTATTTTCAGCAAATGTCACTACGCGAATGGATTGGCATGAGTGTATTTTGTTTTTTTTTCTGATATTCATTTTCTTAATATTATTCATTTATTTAATAGTTATTTTCCGACAACGTGTATGCGTAAAGTACCATTTGCGCGTGAATCGCTTCAACCAATGTAGTTAATATGATTGTAAATGACCGCCAATTTGGCGTTTCGGCCCACTGTGCGTCGCCCGGTCGGTTATGCTCGTGCCCTACGTCGTTCACCCCGTAGTTGACGTTGTCCAGGTGGTCAAACTGGCGATTGACATTCCCCAGGTCTTTTGCTTCATAGCGTTCGTTATCCAGGTCGCCAGGCTCGTGATTTCCGTACTCCAGGACCCTCGCCCCGTAGTTTACGTTGTCCAGGTGGTCAAACTGGTGACTTACGTTACTCAGGTCATCCGCTTCGTAGTTTTCACTATCGTTGTCATCAAGCTGTTGATCTCCGTGCTCCAGGACTTTTGCTCCGTAGTTTACGTTGTCCAGCTGGTCAAACTGGTGACTTACATTCCCCATGTCTTTTCCTCCGTAGCGTTCGTTATCCAGGTCGCCAGGCTAGTGATTTCCGTAATCCGGGATTTTCGCCCCGTAGGTTACGTTGTCCAGGTGGTCAAGCTGGTGACTTACGTTGCGCAGGTCATCCGCTTCGTAGTTTTCACTCTTTGTTGTCATCGGGTTGTTGATTCCAGTCCTCTAGGACTTTTGCCCCGTAGTTTACGTTGTCCAGGTGGTCAAACTGATGATTCACATTCCTCAGGTCTTTTGTTTCGTAGTTTTCACTCTCATTGTCATCGGGTTGTTGATTTTCATGCTCCAGGACCTTCGCCCTGTAGTTCACGTTGTCCAGGTGGTCAAACTGGTGATTCACATTCCCCAGGTCTTTTGCTTCGTGGTTTTCACTCTCGTTATCATCGGGTTGTTGATCTGCATGCTCCAGGTCCCGATGACAACGAGAGTGAAAACTACGAAGCAAAAGATGTGGTGGATGTAAATTATTGGTTTGACCACCTGGACAACGTAAACTACGGGGCGAAGGTTCTAATACGAAGCAAAAGACCTGGGGAATGTAAATCGCCAGTTTGACCAACTGGACAACGTAAACTACGTAGCGAAAGTCCTGGAGGACGGAAATCAACAACCCGATGACAACAAAGAGTGAAAACTACGAAGCGGATGGCCTGAGTAACGTAAGTCGCCAGTTTGACCACCTGGACAACGTAAACTACGGGGCTATAATCGAAGTCTGTTAGTCGTCTTCTTGTCAATGTCTTCAGATTGACTGCAAAGCGGACATTTGTCGACTGTTAGTCATCTTTCAATCGACCAGAAGGCCAAAATAAGCCGATGCGGGTGTGTGCTACCTGGGTGGGGAATGTAAATCATCAGTTTGATCACTTGGACAACGTAAACTACGGGACAAAAGTCCTGGAGTACGGAAATCACGAGCCTGGTGACCTGGATAACGAACGCTACGGAGGAAAAGACATGGGGAATGTAAGTCACCAGTTTGACCAGCTGGACAACGTAAACTACGGGGCAAAAGTCCTGGAGGACTGGAATCAACAACCCGATGACAACAAACAGTGAAAACTACGAAGCGGATGACCTGCGCAACGTAAGTCACCAGTTTGACCACCTGGACAACGTAACCTACGGGGCGAAAATCCCGGAGTACGGAAATCACTAGCCTGGCGACCTGGATAACGAACGCCCCGGGAAGAATATTTCCATATATGGTCATGTATGACAAAAAGCACCCCTGGTGCAAAAACCTTTCGCCAAGTACATTAATGTGGTGACTGCCCCCAAAAAAATCCACCAACAAAAATTCCTCCTTAACAAAATTGGTACTATAAAAATGTCTACTTACAAAAGGATTGAAATCAGATACAATTGCCAAGTACATGTCTTCTGTATAACAAAAGTTTACAACAGAAAAACAGAAAACTGAATAGTCTTGTATCGTTCACTCGTTACGCTCGCTCACTCGATCAGCTCTTGATAATTACAGGAAAAAAAATCAGAAAAAAAAAATTTAGGAAGTGGTACTTGGCGGGCCATTATAGCAATATCCCCAAAAAGCACCTCTGGTGCAAAAACCTTTCGCCAAGTACATTGATGGGATATATATCCCCCAAAAAGCACCTCCCACGTAAAAAAAAAAAATCCAAAATCAGTTGCTACTGCCAAGTAGCGCTACATCACATCACCTTTTTCTCAAATTCATAATTCGGCCTTCCATTACATGGTTTCCATAGCCATCTTGTCTTTCTACGCAGAACCATAGATATAGCGATAGGCAATTGACAGTTCTGTTGGTGTAAACAGAAGACATAGAGAAATGAAAATGAAGAGATAAGAAAAAAAAAATTTGGAGTACGTGGTACTTGGCGGGCCACTATTTTATGCTCTTTCCTCGTACTTTTCTACAAAAGGCCCGCCAAGTACCACTACCTCCAAATTTTTTTTTTTTATCTCTCCATTTTCATTTCTCTATGTCTTCTGTTTACACCAATAGAACTGTCAATTGCCTATCGCTATATCTATGGTTCTCCGTAGATAGACAAGATGGCTATGGAAACCATGTAATGGAAGGCCGAATTATGAATTTGAGAAAAAGGTGATGTGATGTAGCGCTACTTGGCAGTAGCAACTGATTTTGTATTTTTTTTTTACGTGGGAGGTGCTTTTTGGGGGATATATATCCCATCAATGTACTTGGCGAAAGGTTTTTGCACCAGAGGTGCTTTTTGGGGATCTCACTACTTTTTGTAGAATTTGATTAACTGATTATTCTGGTTCGTAATGAATTATAATAAATTATTAGCTCACTGTCATTGTGTATTATAGCGTTCAATATTTAGGTACTATGTACTTGTGTTTTACTAATATTTATTAGCTTATTTGTCAACAGTACGCGATCTCTTATCTCTGTGTTAGATCATCGAAAAACAGAATCCCAAATTTTTTCAGATTTTTTGACCATTTTATTTTCGAAGTTATTGTAGAGGATATTCCATATAGTTTTGTAGTTGTGTCATCATTTTTTTTTTCTTGCGTTCTTTTGCCATTATACATTTTCTTTCGGCAATAGGTTTTTCGTGTAAAAAATCTTAGCTTTCAGAAAAAATATGATTTTTTCGTTTATTCCTGTGAAAAGCTCTTAAAATTGAGCTTGAAATTTAAAAAGCTGTTTTTTGCAACTCCCAAATTTTTTAAATTATTTTCAATGTTTTTTCGAAAAGCTTAGAAATTTTACATAATACACGTAATTTCCAAGATAGGATCTCGATGGACACACGAGCAATGAATTAATGAACGAAAATTGAAGAAAATTTCAAGTCATTCCATGCATTCAATAATTATTCTGTTTCCTCCCTTTCTCTCCTTTCCGCTTTCTCTCTTTCGCTCGAGAAATTAATAAAAGAACAGAAACTGGAGGAAATTTCAAATTTAATTCATATATTTTACTCATGTTATAATTATGTGAAAAGTATGAGAATCGTATAAAAAAACTTCAGTTATTGAAGATAACTAAAAGAACTTTCCACAAGCATAAACGAAAACAAAATATTTGTTTGGAATTTTTTTACACAAAAAAACCTGTTTTGAAAAAAAATGTATGGTGGAAAAAAGACGCAAGAAAAAAATGAATGGACAAGAATTATAAAACTATATAACTTCGAAAATAAAGGGGTGAAAATCCTGAAAAAATTGGGATGCTGTGTTTCGATAAGGAGTTTCAGCTCAAAAAAATTCGGAAAGATCTGAGGACGTGAGGCCGGGTCCCTTTTGTTGATGTTTTTGGTTTTTTTTTGAGTTTTTAAAAGTTTTTTTAATTTCATTTGTGAAAAATTATTTTCTATTTCAAAGAGAAATCACCCTATGTAGGTTTGAATGACTAATTTAAAGACACCCTGTATAAAGAGCGATTCTGAGGAAACAGGTCAGTCTAATAGAGGCTCCCTTAATTATGTTCGTCAATGATAACGCTGTCAGATACCACGAACAAGCGATCTACCGATATTGATACCTACGACTGATATCTTCAGACGACGTAGCGGTAGCTGTCACGTCGTAGGTTATACCGAGAAGAAATCTTGATACTGCACAGTCGATGCGCCTGACTGCGCATGCGCCGAATAATTCAATTTTATTGGTCGGTGAGATAGTCCCGCGATAATATTATGACGTATGAGGCAGGGATACCAGCTTGCAAGAAATGAAGCCACAGCTGTCAAGCCTTCGCGTGTAGACTAGTCAGTTGAGGTTAAGTTGTTGTTTATTTCAATTTAACGTGAATTATCAGAATAAAAGTAGCATCGATTAGCAATCTCAAACAACATAGTCCATATCGGAAGATAATTCAATCGGCGTAACGAAGGATTTGATGGAAAAACAAAATCAATTGCTACAAAACTCATCTTGGAATTATTTGTTGAAAAATTAAATCTAAACTGGACAAATTGAGGCAGGTAAGTGAAAATAACGTTTATTGAAAAAATATTCTTTATTCACATAAAGTAAAATAGTGTTTTTCGATACAAGAGCGCGAAGCAGCAATTCGCGCACGAGTGTGAAGGCCCGAACGAGCCCGAAGGCGAGCCGGCAGGCGAGCCGTAGGTAGCGAGTGAGGCGCCTCCACACGAGTAAGGGATTGCTGCTTTGGCCTCGTGTATCAAACTCTATTTTTCTTAACAAATACAACGAAAGATCCTCGCTGTGCGCCGTCTGCAAGCACGAAAGCAGATTTGAGCGTACCCGTGCGGGGAAAACATTCGCGCATCGCTGCATGCGGGAAAACCTTCGCGCACCGCTAGCGGTGTGCGAAATTTTTCGCGCACTGCTAGCGGTGTGCGAAATTTTTCTCGCACACGGGTGCGCGAAAGTCTGCTTTCGATGCCTGTAGACGGTGCGCGAACGAGGTCTTTCGGTGCATGTGGTAAGAAAAATAAATGGATTGTTGAAACTAAGTGAAATTGTGAAAAAGGTCTTTGCTTCACGTTTCATGGTAATGCATTTGATTAGAAATTAATTAAATCTGAAATCATCAGTAGCACGTCTGTTATTAATAGCTTTTAATTTTTACTAGGAAACGCAATAAAACAGTGAAGTCGGACTGAAGTCGTTGACGTTCAAGTTTTCTCCTCGGAGAAGTCATCAGGGCTTGTAAGTAGATTTCCAATTCTGTGATCTCTGAGTGATACAACATTTTTGCAATTATTCAATGATGAAATTCGTTCTTTCAGGAGGCTTGAGCTTTCAACATTGGTCAGCAGTAGAAAAATCCCGTCAGACCTGATGATTAAGACGTTCTGCCAGCAATCACCGTGGTTTCTTGATCGCTGCTACCATTCCAATCATCAAATCTGGTCGTTCCTCCAGGCGACAGGTGTTCAAGTGATTTTTTTGCACCATCACCTTCGTCTTTACTTCATAGCGTCAAGGAATCATTTGAATATATTTATTTATTATTATTTTTATTTCAAGTTATTAGGTTCAGGAAAATAGTGTTTCAAGTCTCTGATCGAATTCGGAGAATAGATTTTGCTAGCCAGACTGATACAATCAAAAACCTAGGAATGTTGAATACTTTCAGTTGAAAATCTCTTTAAACTTAGTTTTTGCTGTAAATTCCACCCGGCTAGCTAGTTACAGCTGTCTCAGGTATCGCTGTCGCTGTCTCTGTACTTGTGTCTTCTTGAAAATCCATCGGCACACCTTGTCAAAGGCTGAAAATGTATTCATTTGCTAATACACGGTGCATTACGAATAATCAATTAAACTAGACTTTTTAAAAAGAAAATCACAATTCAATCACAGATAAAATATACGAACTTCTTAAACAATTGGTTTAATATTTTGCAATTTTAAAGTTAGTGAAATTAATGTTTCTTTCTAGCGAGAAAGTTACTTGAAAGATACGTTACATGCAATGGTTTCAAATTGGAAGAAGTCATAACGATTTCCTTAGTCAACCAAGAAGAGTGGCGATGATCTCTGCACTAAAGAAATTAAATGGAAGGTATCAATGAAAGGCAGAGATGCAATTATTTGGCTGTTGCAAACTCATTCTTTAATTTCCCAATTCAACAGCATTTATTCACCAACATTTCCTGTTAATCAAAAGAATTTGAATTATTTCTAATGTATCAAATTAATACAATTTAATAAACTGTTCCCACCTACCTGCTTCGTTTTTTTTTCAACCCATCATGAGACCACTAGTTTTCAATTTTAATAAGATGAAGCAAACCCTCGAAAAATAAACCGATGAATCAAAACAAGCAATCAACTGTTTGAAATAAATTGCGTCGGTCGAACATCAAGTTTCAATAAAGCTTTCCGGTACCGCAATTATTTGAGATTTTAACCTAAAAAATTCATATCAATTACATTGCCATCAAAAACAAAGTTTGACAGCTAAAACTCGGGATGGCTAGCCTGCCTCAGCTGACGACGGAATTCGCGCATGCGCAGTCAGGCGCATCGACTGTGCAGTATCAAGATTTCTTCTCGGTATAAATTTGACTCATATTAGGAATAAAAAGCAACGATCAGTAAAATCATAAATATAACATGTGAATATATAAATATAACAAAGTTATATTGCAGGAATCTTGCGGTAACATTGCAATGCAATATTGCTGCAATGAATTGTTGCAATATTGCTGCAATGAATTGTTGCAATATTGCTGCAATGAATTGTTGCAATATTGCAGCAATGAATTGTTGCAGCAATATCGCAGCTATGAATTGTTGCAGCAATATTGCAGCAATATTTTGATGACAACTTTGCGAAAATGAATGTTGTGGCAAGGTTGCAGCAATATTGTCAGTGCAATGTAATGAAAATGAGCTTTTGCAATGTTGCTGCAACATTGCTGCAATATTACGTGATGTATGGGTACCCAGATAGCCAAAATATCCGTTTGCAAATGATGACGACAAATTTACCGTCGTTAACGTCCGCGTCAAGTGTTGTACTTGCTGGCAATATGGTACGGCAATTGATTCCAGCAAAATGCTAGCATATTGCCGGCATATTGCTAACATTTTGCTGCAATCAATTGCCGTACTATATTGCCAGCAGGAATAACACTTGACGCGGACGTTAACGACGGTAAATTTGTCGTCATCATTTGCAAACGGATATTTTGGCTATCTGGGTATATATTCTTTCTTTATTTTTATTTCCTTTCTTCCCTTAGATTTATTGTTAGAAATGTTTATTTTCAATGCGGTTTCAGGAATTTCGATTTTACCGAATCGCCCGCAATAATTCGTGGCAGCACGTGCCGCGTGAAATGGCACTGCATGCAGGCGGCGGCCGGTTCTGCTGGGCAAAATCTGAAACACGAACGAAACATGAATAATTCAGATTTAAATGATCGCGATCGATAATAATAAATGAACAACACTTATATAACATATTATACATTTTTATAGGCAATTATACGTGTAAAAAAAAAGGAACAATGAAAAATTAATGAAAATAAGTTGTGATATTTTGAATTTACTTTTCAAAAGTACAAGCAAATTTCCAAACACTCGGCAGAAAAAGTTTTACCGCACTCGTATCGTAATCTATACCTACTATTCCTGGTAGCCATACATTTTCTGGTCGTTGTCGTTATATAAAACAAATAATATATAGAAACAAGCTCAGTCTTCCATCGTTGTGACTACGCAACACACTTTTGTCTCAACTTTTTCCAAAAAATTTCTAAAAATCAAATTTATACAACGCAAGCATGTTTTACGCGTTTTTCATGCTCGATTTCGGTACACAAAGGAGGCGTTTTAGAGACAGTTGAGCGGGGGTATGTGAATGTGCATGCGAAGAGTTCACTTTTGGCTACTTTTGAGTCCTAGGAGTTAAAAGTGGTCTCTGAAGTACGCGTTGTTATGCGTAACACCGCGTTATTATACGTTGCTATGCGTGTGTGTATCCGTGGACTTTGTGTACCGAATCGAGCATGAACTTGTAAAACATACTTTTGTTGTATAAAATATCGTGTGCACCAAGGAGGCGAAGGTCGTTTACGCCGAGCGTATTTGCAATACTCGTCTTCGACTCGTCTACGACTCGTATTGCAAATTTACGCTCGGCGTTAAAAGACCTTCTTTGCCTCCTTGGTACACAATATACTATTAATATCATTGGATTGATCCGAAATTACACATCAATGCAGCATACTCCCTCTAAATTTCGAAAAGACTAATCAACCATGCAACCTGTGAAATATCATATTAATTATTATTGTTGTTTTACTCACGCGTTTCTTGCTATAGCCTTCGGTGTGGGGATGGCACCTTCCTCGCCATCGCCCCCGCAGCGATTCGCCTGATCGTTGATGCTTCCACGAACCGGATCAATCTGACTTTTCCTAGAAAAAAAATTGAAAGAATTTAAACATAAGTATATTAGTATATTATGTGGCATGCCCGTAAACCAAGTGTTTTTCGGCGAGAATAATGATTTCAGAACGAGCTAAAGGCGAGCCGAAAGCGAGTTCTGAAATACTTATTCGAGTCAAAAACGGTTTACGGGTGCGCCCCATACTTTATTTTTTTCGAAATAGGCATGAAAAGTCACTTTGACGCCTGTTGCACGGAGAAAAAAATATCGCTCTCATCACGAAACAGTATAGTGATTATCACGATACTCGTGTGACTATACTTTGTATACGCATATGCTCAATCCATGTGGATCGCGATAATCACGATCCACATGGATTTGGATAGTGAGCATCTATATTGCTATGGTTGAAATTCCGTTTCCTTATAGTGACTTTTCACTAAATCGTGCATGTGACGATGTCATGAAAAGCTAACTTACACTTATTATATTGGTAAATATTATGCTTCAAAATTTGAGGTTATTATAGATTAGTATTTTGGATTTAATTTGTGAACACAAAATATATTTTATTAAAGAATATTATGTTTTTTTTTATTATTATTCAACAAAGATACTAATTTCTCTTCAAGCGTGATTCATTTGAAGATTTCGTTTAGTTTATGACAGTCAGGACTAAGGAACTTGGTTATGTTCGGTGGCGCTGAAGGCGTGGATCGTGATAATCACGATCCGTTTCGCTGTAGTAAGGAAACGTTTCCTTACGATCGCTATACGTTTCGTCAAATTCACAATACACTTGGATCGGGATAATTAGTATTTACCATTTCGTGTATAACAGTATATGTATAATGATTATGACGATAACGTAAAAAGTTATTATAGAGATATAAAGCATACAGCAAATCAGGTTACAGTATCGTGAAAATGATGAAAGTGTTTTGTAATAATCACGATACTACGTTCGCGATCCACTTGATCGCTACGACAGCGATATTTTTTTCTCCGTGTGAGATTCACAGACGAAGTTTGAGGCTATGGCGCTATCTGTCACGCACTTCGAGTTGCGCAGCTCAACTGTCGTATAAAGACTTTATACGGCAGCTTTGGAATGCGCACTTCGAATTGCGCATCCAAACTGCCGTATAAAGACTTTATACGGCAGTTCTGAAATCAGCCATATAAAGTGCTACTTTGTGAATCGAAAACAGGCGTCATAAAGTGACTTTTCAATGCCTATGCCGAAAAAATTATTTTTTTCGGCATAGGCATTGAAAAGTCACTTTATGACGCCTGTTTTCGATCCATAAAGTAGCGCTTTATATGGCTGATTTCAGAACTGCCCTATAAAGTCTTTATACGGCAGTCTGGATGCGCAGTTCGAAGTGCGCATTCCAAAGCTGCCGTATAAAATCTTTATACGGCAGTTGAGATGCGCAACTCGAAGTGCGTGACAGATCGCACCATAGCCTCACTCTTCGTCTGTGAATCTCAACAGGCGTCAAAGTGACTTTTCATGCCTATTTCGAAAAAAATAAAGTATGGGGCGCACCCGTAAACCGTTTTTGACTCGAATAATGATTTCAGAACTTGCTTTCGGCTCGCCTTCGGCTCGCCTTTAGCTCGTTCTGAAATCATTATTCTCGCCGAAAAACACTTGGTTTACGGGCATGCCACATAATATACTATTACTGCCCGTAGACAATTCTGATAAAATATTGCAACGTTTCAATTACCAACGAATGATAAAGTATTGCAATGGTTTGATTAGTAACGAATACGATCTCAAACGATGTTCGGTTATTCAAGAGATGAAATTGAAAAAACAAAAGAAAAAAACCAGTCCCGTTTGTAATTTTCATACGGGATACAATCTCTGAAAGTTTCGTAGATCATGTTCATCGAACGATTGATTTTCCCCCCGAATGTCATTCAAATCGGTCAAATCGTTCTCCCGCAATTCAGGATACACTTGCTTATTATTCAAATGGTGAAACACTTGACACTTCGTAACCGGCAGTGATAAAATCTTCAAAAGTTTCGTGGATCATTTTCACCAAATACTTGATTTTCTCGCCAAATTTCTTTCAAATCGGTCAAGCCGTTTTCCCACAATTCAGGATACACGTAATAATTATTCGAATGGTGAAACACTCAACACTTCGTAACGGGCAATAATAAAATCTTCAAAAGTTTCGTCGATCATCTTCACCAAACACTTGATTTCCCCCCAAATTTCGTTTGAATCGGTCGAGTCGTTTTCCCACAATTCAGTATACACGTAATAATAATCATTTTAACGGTAAAACACTGACCACTTCGTGACCGGCAGTGGTAGAATCTTCAAAAGTTTCGTGAATCATCTCCACCAAACACTTGAATTTTCCCCCAAATGTCGTTCGAATCGGTCGAGTCGTTCTCCCGCAATTCAGGATACAAACAAACTTTCGGCGTACACCGGCACATACATAAATGTTGGAAAATGCTAGAAAATAATTGTGTGAGTGACGAAACAGATTTCTAAGTTAAAGAGATTTTTTCTTTCTCGGTCCCACGTTTTTCGCGATGACGAATCTAACAGGCACTCCGCTATGAGATCGTGCCTAACAATGTGTAGGTAACATTGTAGTTCTATTCGTCGGAATTCCGGGCAGAATAAATAATACGGAAAAGGAGCCTCGGAAAAGCATAACATTTCTCGAACTGTTTGAGAAATTTTCAAGTTTCTCTCAGTCTACGGCACCTGGCCTTATTCTCTCGTGGATAGACTGTTTTTGACATATTTGATCAGTCTCTCGCGACTCACGAAACTCTTCAAAATTCGACAAATTTACCCGAACAAGGAACCCGTTTGTTTCTAGTGTTAATTGAAGTTCAAACTCAGTTTATCCTATGCCAAAACTATATTCAAAAAATTGAATGAGTCTAAACCGCGTCGGAGAAAACGGCCATAAGGGCTTCAGCCACATAGAGGGAGGGGGGCCCATTTTTTTTTGCACCGGGGCCCTTCACCACCTAGCTACGCCACTGATGGCAGAGGTGAATTCAGAGCAGGGGATGAGCTGCTTCATACTTGTTCTCACCCGATCGATGAATTCGGATATTTTACTGTTACAGAAACTGCTGAAGGATCCTGGATACCAAATTTCTTCCTTACGTTGCTCACACATCATACACAAAAACTGCGACCTATATTTGCTCGCATCTACTTTTCCCGAACTGACCAAGCTTGTTTTATCCTGGATAGGTTACACCAATTGTGAGTTCATTCGTTTGATCCTGCACCCACTCGACAAAGTTCTAGATTAGTCAAAGATACGTGTGTTGAAATCCACTCCTGGGAATAATTGTACTGTAATGGACTACGAGGATATTTAACAAGTCTTTTTTTCTTTAAAGCAAAATCGTTTTTATTATCGAAGAGTTGTTTTCAGTTTGAGGTTTTGGAATAGAATGATCTGAGAGGGATTTTGGATTTTGAAAGTGGAGGTCGAAAAGGTAGTGGGAGGTATGTAAAAAGTAGAGGGGGTGCGAATTGGAAACGAGGGGTTGGACCTTTGGAAATGGAAAGTTTCGGAATTGAGGGTTTATCTTGGAATGAGCAGCGGAAAAGAACACTTGAAGGAAGGGGGTCGTAAAACTATAGAAATGTTTATAAGAACAAAAATACATAAAGGACTTGGTAGAAAAGGAAACGGTTTATGATGGTCAGAGGATTAGGATTTCATTAAGGAAGAACTTATTTTAGAAATGTACAAAGTAATATAAAATATATAAATGAGTATAGGTGGAGTAGGTACATGACAGTACAATGAAACCTTTCACATTTCAGTCCCGTGGCCGACAGAGGAGACGAAACCTCTCCACACCCAGAGACGCCTGAGGAAAATAGGAAGCCCGGCATCCGAAGAAGATAGTGATGCAAGGAGTACGGATTCTACATTCAAAATGCTTGTAGAAAATACGCCAAGCATAAAGGCCCTGAGGATCTGTGTGAATCGCTGGTAAGATGATCTCGGCTGTGATATATGCAAAATATGTTATCCCATAGATTCGATCGTTCCAATTTGACAAAAACTTGATTGACTAGCCGCAGGGAAGAGGAATTACAAGATTGGGACTTGGACGCGTTGGATCTGATTTCGGGTTGGACGAATCTCACAGCTATCTGCTTGTCTAACGTACCAATAAGAGATGGAAACTTTCTGATCTATATTGGTAAAGAATGTAAAAAACTGGAGGAAGTAACGCTGTACCATCTCGGTCCCAATAAAAGTAACAGGTTCATTCACACGTCTTAATATTATTATACAGTTGAAAATAATTCATTACTTTCATCTAACATTATACCCAGTTAGTAGTTACAGTAAATAGGTATTATATGTTGTATGAGTATGTGTAATAATATGCCAGTAATTATTTGAATAAAACAAATCTAGTTGAATGAAAAAATTAAAAATAAAAAATAATAATAAAAAAACCAAACTGACTAGAGGTAGGGGACGGAGGGGCAAAACGGGGTAGGGGGGGCAGAATGGGGTACCCTAAAAATTTGGTAAAAATTTTTTTTTTTCGGCATAGGCATTGAAAAGTCACTTTATGACGCCTGTTTTCGATCCACAAAGTAGCACTTTATATGGCTGATTTCAGAACTGCCCTATAAAGTCTTTATACGGCAGTCTGGATGCGCAGTTCGAAGTGCGCATTCCAAAGCTGCCGTATAAAGTCTTTATACGGCAGTTGAGGTGCGCAACTCGAAGTGCGTGACAGATCGCACCATAGCCTCACTCTTCGTCTGTCAATCTCAACAGGCGTCAAAGTAACTTTTCATGCCTATTTCGAAAAAAATAAAGTATGGGGCGCACCCGTAAACCGTTTTTGACTCGAATAATGATTTCAGAACTCGCTTTCGGCTCGCCTTCGGCTCGCCTTTAGCTCGTTCTGAAATCATTATTCTCGCCGAAAAACACTTGGTTTACGGGTATGCCACATAATATACTATTTTTTTTTTTTATTGGAAGAATATCAATAATATAATGTGATGTGGTAAAAATTATTAGAACAAAAATTTTTTTCATCTTTAGATCCAATAATTATGTCAAAAATAATTTATCTCACATATAAATTATTCATAAAAAAAAAATTTCTCATGGCAGCTGAAAATTTTATTTATTTACTTTGATTACAATTAAACAAAGGAATATTCAGCAATTTCAACTCCTGAAAACTTTATATTTTCTTAAGTACCCCGTTTTGCCCCTCCCGCCCCTATATCATTTATAATTATTTTATAGTTTACATTTTACATTATCGTTTGGTTTAACTATTTCTACTGAATTATCGTTATTTTTATTTTATTTTTTTTTTCATTATACAGGGTGTATCAGAACTCGTGACGACCATTACCGTTTTACCATTTTACAATGATTTTCTGTAGAACGTGCTTTGGACTGACGAATCGTTATTCAACCGCAAAGGGCTGTTTAATCAGCACAACGCACACTACTATTCAGAAGAAACCCCATTCCTGACTTATGATATCTTACTGGTTTGCATGCACATGAATGAAAAAAATTTACAATCATTTTCGGAAAATAACTAAGGCGCAATCATTGGAACGCTTCTCTGTATAATTATATTTAGTAGGAATAACATATTGTCTTACAAAACAATTAAATTTGAGATTCATTATGTTTTTTATCTCATATCGCGTTACTAATGCCAGAAGGTCGTAAGCGCCAAAATCTCGATGTAAGTGCCAGAAGGTCGTATAATTTTTTTTTTTTGGATTCGCTTCGGAATCAACAATAACGTGTAGATCAATTAAAATTGGGAAAATCGAAAAATAAAGCCAGAAGGTCGTATGTCCGAGTACATATGACCTTCTGGCTTTAATTTTCTTGACTTCTTCCTGAAATTAAAGCCAGAAGGTCGTATTCACCATTTTTTTTTTTTTTCTCGGATTCGCCATGAAATCGATGGAAACACGTAGATCCATCGAGATTTCTGCAAAAAAACAATTTTTGGCGGATACGACCTTCTGGCTATATGTTTCCCGATTTTCTCTCAAAACTAAAGCCAGAAGGTCGTATCGACCAAAATTTTCGATTTTCGAAATTTTTACGGATTTATTCATATTACAGAGTTTGTAGGCGAATGGCATAAAAAAAAAAATTATACGACCTTCTGGTTTTAAGAAGACCAAAATGTCGTATAATGTCGCTTACGACCTTCTGGCATTAGTAACGCGATATGTTTTTTGAGAGATCGAGGAGGTTGTTTTTGTATTTCTTTTTCAAGCGTTTACTTATTCAGTTTTACAAGTAATCACCCTCGAGTGAAAAACTTGAATTTATAATGATCTCTCGATGATTCAAAGCATATTTGCACGTATCTTCAATCATAGTAGAAATTATTTTGATTTTTCAACATTTCAAATTTTCCCGCGTTTGAAGTCGCTCCTGCGTTCTTCGATTCTTATTAGTCGATTCTCGTCTGGATCGAAAAGTGACTGTCAATGTCGAAACATGATCACCACGTGCATGGAGCCACGTGCGATCTGCGTAGTGCGTAGTGACCTTGATTCTTGAACCCAGTTGAACCGAGATTATTACATCATACATTTTCTAGCCCAAAAATAGCGATTCTCTCACTGCGTATATGGCAAATTCTCTTCCTTCTTGCCTGCAGCCATTGAACGCGCAAGACGTATTATACAAACTCTCCGGATTATTAATAAATCAGAGTTTATCACATCAATCAAACGTCTTTAATTAATCAAACCCAACTGCATAAACACTACAATCGGCGACGAGGGTAACGGCCTTTAGTAATACTTGAAGGGATAAGTAATAAAAGAGAGTGTTATTCGGGTTACAAAGGGCGTGTTAATCATATTGAGTATCATGGCAGCGGAATTAGACGAAATTGAGAAGCAACTAGTGCAGCAATGCCAGAAAATCGCGCTGGAACGGAAGAAATTTGACGAAGAGAGAGCTGAATTAGTCGAAGAACAGAGATTGGTAAGAGAAGCTGCAAGAAAATTGGAAGCAAGTCAATCACAGAGGATTCAGGTGCGATCCGGAACGATCGGATCATTAAACGAATTTAACATGGATGATAGCTGGACGATGTGGATGGAGAGATTTGAGCATTGTGCGATAATAAATAACGTTGACGAGGCTAGAAAAATATCTCTCTTCGTGGTGCTTATTGGTCCACAAGCGTATGCCGTATTAAGAAGACTGTGCATTCCTGAATTACCTGCTGACAAATCCATCGTGGAACTTGATGAGATAATGAAGAATTACCTTGAATCGACACCTAGCAGAATAGCTCAACGTCAAAAGTTTGAAGAGTGTAAACAGTCCGAAGGTCAAGATATCGAACAATACCTAGCTGTTCTGAAGGATTTGTCAATGAATTGTGACTTTGGTAAGAATCTGAAGAGTCGTCTACGAGACCAGTTTGTTTCGGGTTTGCATAGTGCGGCGATAAAGAAGAGACTGCTTAGCGAGCCTAATTTAACCTACCTACGAGCAGTTGAATTAGCAACGGCCTTGGAATCAGCTACCAAGTCGAGGAACAGCCAACAACCAAGGTCAGTCAGAAAATGTTTTTGTTCTAGTCTAACAAATCATGTAACAAGGGTAACTATTGATGACAAATCCTCTCTCTCCTTGTCTGCAGCCATTGAACGCCCAAGACATACAATCTCTCCTGAGTATTAATGAATCAGAGTTTATCACGTCACTCAAACGTCCTTAATTAATTGAACCCTGCATGAACACTACACTAACATTGTTGATTCAACGTCGTTTCAGTGTCTGCAGTATCCTGAATCTTCCTGACGAAATTTTAGTGAAGATTATTCTGCATTTGGAACCCACAAATCGCCTGGCTTTGGGAAAATCTTGCCAGAGATTCAACGATCTTGTGTTTGGTGATTCTAAATTATTGAGGTGAGAGATGCTCGGATTTTATACTTTACCTTTTTAGTTCAGGGCTTACATACAGTGCAAGTCTGTGGGAATTCACGCGCCTAAGAGTTAGGCTACCGGGAAACGCCTGAAATTAGCAGATCAAACATCGACGATTGGGTTTTATTCATTTCGTGGGAAATAAAACCCAATCGTCGATGTTTGATCTGCTCAATTCGGGCGTTTCCCGTTGGCCTACCTTTAGGCGCATGATTTTCCACAGAAACGCACTGTATACCTTCAAATTCGCATTGTAAAGCCGTTTTCTCGTTTTGCTTGTTTCCCTGTTGGCTTGATCTTTTCCAAACATTTTCCAACGAAACTCAATATTTTTCTGCGAATCAACGTCTTTAGCACTCTGTACACGATTTTGTGTAAACCATTGCACCTAGGAGGTTAAGGTTCAACTTACCTATTCAGCACGCATTTTCGCACGGTATGAACTAAGGGTATTGAAATCAGTTAAGAAACTTGCGCGATAGACGCAGAAATGGGATCGGTGTCATAAGTTTAATCCGATTCCTGTAGTTCACACCGTATATATACATTTTTCGAATACTCCTGCGAAATATGGTTTTATTCGGATGATCGGGTGCGTAAGTAATCCCGTACAAAGTCTGTCTATGAAAGCTGTAAATTCTCACTAGCTGGATCATCTTGATACTTCTACAACGGCATTTCATGTACAAATACTGAATGTAACACCTGACTCGAAGCTGAATTAATCCCTGCCTCAATCATTTCACAATCCATTACCAAAGCTCTTTGGATCTCAGTTTATCAAGAATACGTCTTCAAAGTAACTCCTCTGTCTTCTTCAATCTACTCGAGTATCTGAGTACATATCTCAAAACTCCTTATATTTTGCAACTTCAATCTAATGTCTCTGTGGTTTCAGAAATTTGGATTTTACCGGAGAACGGCTGTTCGCAAAGAAGTCAGACATCCAGCAATATTTCGACAATGAAGACACATACCGGAACATACTTGAGATAAATCTTGAAGACGTGTGGGCAGCCAGCAGTTTAAGCAGTTCGATCGGCAAGGCGATAAACCTAGTCGAATTGAACATTCTGAATGGATTGCGATTCGAATCTGTTGAAGAATTGTCTCGTTTCCTGAAACCTCTGGTTCATCTCAAAAGATTGTCTGTCGATTGGCCACATGTAGATTTGCAAGCCCCCTATTTCAATCCCGATTGGATCCATCTTTTGGAAAAACGGTTTAGCAGACTAACGTATTTGTCGTTGGGAATGAACTATTATTTGAAGTACTTTCTACTCATTTTACGACTCTGCCAACAACTCGAGGAGCTGCGTATGTCGATTTCGAAAAAAGTAGCTGATTTTGAAGGCCCATTGCATAAAGAACCCATGAAACTAAGCAAGCTCAAGTTCGTTTGGCTTAGCTCCAAATATGACAAAACAGCTGGGCTGCTAAGGAGGCATATCATGCCTATCATTCCGGATGCTGCTGAATGGACAGACTTTTACCTAGCTTATCCAGATGAACAAATTTATCTTGGTATTTAACAAAATCACCAATTCTGGTCCACATATCACATTTTATCACATGAGAATCCTGTAGAATAACTTGGTTTAATCTCAGTAATCACGACACAATCAATGAAAACGGAAGTTCATATTTTCTAATCATCGATCGCTGACTTGTTGATTACTTTCCAGAAAAAAACGTAGAAGTTTGTCCGGAATTGAGTCGAGTCAGAGAGATGCCACTGCCTGAATATGTTGCGAGGTATCGTAGAATTAACTCGATCGACCAGGGTTGGGCTCTGGTCTACCCAAATCTTTTGAGCGAAGTAATTAGAGTTACCCACGAAGATGCACCGGAGAAATTTTGTTGTTTACCTAAATATCCTCATACGATGCTGGGGATCGACGAGGCAAAGGTACAATTCCAAGTGCGAGTAGATAGATTGTCACGAATTCACAATCAATCCAACCCCATACAGTCTCGCTATTTTGTAGGTACAAATGAATCTGTTTGAAATTAGGACTCGCATAATTCGTGTAACCTGTATTCAGTTACCTCAGTCGAGGAATACATAGAAAATTGCTTTCTAAACTGTTTGGTGCTTTCTTTCAAATCTGCTTTTCAAAGTTGTCACATGGCAGAGGAGAATTCAAAGCAATTAGGAATGAGCTTTTTCTCTCTCCTTCTGACCCAACTGGTGAATTTGGATATTCTAATGTTTCAGAAATTACTGAAGGATCCTCGACATCGGATTACTTCCTTAAATTTTTCACACGACATAGAGAGGAATTGCGACGTGCACTTGGTCGCATCTGCTTTTCCGTATCTCACCGAGCTTGGTCTATGGAAGATAACTATCGAAAATTGTGAGTTAATTCGTTTAATCCACCTACTCGACAAAGTACTAGATTAGTCAAACACATTCGTGTGTCAAAATCTACTCCTCATGATAATTCTCAAATGATGTTCTCTGATATTCCAACAATGTCAGTGCTAGAGAGGGCCGAACCCCTCCCCAGACACCTGAGAAAGAAAGGAGGCCTGGCATCCGAGGAGGAACATAGCGATGCAAATGATACGGACTTTTCGTTCAAAATACTTGTAGAAAATACGCCACACCTGAAAGTCCTGAAGATCCGTGTGGGAAGCGTGTAAGACGATCTCACCTGTAATATATGTAAAATACGTTATCCCATAAATGCCATCATTCCAATCTGACAAAAAACTTTGTTGACTCGCCGCAGGTTTTTCGTACAGAAATATTGTGACTATGACGCGTTGTCTCTGATTTCGGGTTGGAAGAATCTCACGGCTATCCACTTGCGTGACATGAAAATAACAGATGGAAAGTTTCTGATCAATATTGGAAAAGGATGTGAAAAACTGGAGGAAATAATACTGTCCGGTCACGGTGACTCTGGTGTATACAACTTTGAGAGCAACTTATTGCAAATGCTACAGCACTGTAAAAATTTGAGAAGACTCACAATTGAAGAGATGAGCCTGGAGCTTCTGTCTGAGATGTTCAACATACTTTCAGACTGTTCAAGATTCGCAGCTTTTCATTTACAGGGTGTGGGTCTCAGCAAGTGTGATTTTCTTGAGCTGACCTCATCTGTTGAAAAAATGTTTCGCCAATGTCGAGAGTGGAACGAATTCTTCATCGATATTCGCCGGAGCAAGACCCACGAAGAGTTCAGTCTTGCTGTAGGAAGGTAAGAATTGTTTTTTCGATTCATCACAGGCTTTAATTGACATTGAGCAACCATTGGACGTCCAAATCGACGAATCCTTATCAATATTGTTATTTTACAGAATCATCAGCGAATTGAATCGTCCGAATTTCAAGTTACAGCACGGAATTGATAGTAGAGAGTTAAGGATGGTCACTTGGCAGAAAATAATCGATTAATCAATTGATCGATTCTAGAAAAATAATCGAACACGTCTCGATTTTATCGGCAAAGAATAATCGATTAATCGATTATTTTGTATTTTTTCAAATGGATGTATTCGCAACCAATATCCAAAAATTCCAGATTCAAGACTTGGCAGTGGAAAAGAGTTCTAATAATCCACAGTTCAGTTGAAAATGATGATTTATTTTTCACTCATTACTAAGAGTTTTCGGGTTTCTGCGCTCATAGTACGTTGTTGACAGTACTTGAAAAAAAAAAAAAAAACGATCGTGAAGAAAAATAATCGAGTCAGTCGATTAATCGCGTTCCAAAAATAATCGATTATACTCGATTAATCGGAAAAAAATAATCGATGTAATCGAAAACCGATTATTTTTGCCCATCGCTATAGAGAGTAGCACCATGAAGCTTCCCAATTCTGCTGGAAGTAGAAAGATAGAAAAGGATAGAAAATTGTCGGATAAAAAAAGATAGACATTTTCTATCCCCCGCAACTATATGATTTGCATCCCTCAAATGATATCTTTTTCTACCCATAACTCTATGCGTCACGCTCCAATAGCTATCTCTTTCTATCTATTGGTTCAATCTTTACTTGTATGTATCTTTTTGTATCAATGAGTCTACCCCTTACGTTTTACCGAGTTTATCTTTTTCTATCCAGAGTAAATCATTGGAGTTAATAAATCCGTATCCTTTTTTATCCACATTTATCTATCCATCGCTATCCACAAAGTATCTCCGAAGGTCTATCCATCTGAATACCCACTCGAATTTTTTATTGTCGGCAGCCATTTTTTTTTTCTGTTAAAAAAAAAATTTAAACATGAAGAACATTCATAGTTGGATAGATTCAGACGGCGGAGTGTGTGGGGTAGAGCTATGATATCCTTTTTCTCATTTTCATCGCTCAGTCAGGGATTCGAACCCTCGACAGTCAGATTACTAGTCGCACACCATATGCGCTGCGCTACGCTCTCGTCTTGTCATTATAGTACACTAATTATACACAATCACTGTGATGGGGTGGGGACTTATGAAAGTCAACGTATAGAATCTTTATCCACTTGAATCACTTTGGATCCTTTGGATAGAAAGGGATAAAGATAATGAATCACCCTATCAACGGTCTATCTTTGCGAATCTCTTGCTATCTTCTTTTGAGTCCAAACTAGGTAAATATACACACGCATAATTCATTCGCACCTCAATATTATTATACAGTTCGATATTTTATCTCACTATAGGATTATTGACAAATCAATATAAGGATTGTCTACAAAAAGCCCGCCAAGTACCACTTCCTCCGAATTGTTTTTTCTGTATTTTCATATTTTATGTATACTCTGGGCTGATTATCATTTTGAGAAAAAGCAGCTGTGGTCTAGGTACTACTTGGCAGTAACATCTGCAGGTTTCGTTTTTATTTTTATTTTTTTTCTACAAGAAAGGAATTTTTGTGTGAAATGATAATTGCGTATATTTTTTGACATAAGAAAGTATTTTTTGTTCATAATAATCACATCAATGTACTTGGCGAAAGATTTTTGCACCGAAGCTGCTTCTTATGGGGATATCACTACTTTTTGTTGAATTTGATTTGATAATTATTCTCGTTCGTAATGAATTGTATGAATTATTATTGTCCGACCACTCTCGATGTGGAAGATAAAAATTCAAGTATAATCGAGACATGGATATTATCCGTGTCGATGATATTATTTTGTCAAGCTGAATTGCTATGTACAGGATGTCCCATATTTGTGCAGCACCACTATCTTACCATTCGTTCATTCATACGCGACTAGCGCTCTCTATGGATCAATGGAGAGTAGTTGCAGCGGGATGGGGTATCAAAACTAGCGATGTGTACCAACGAACGAACAATTAAAAGAACAACTCAAACTATAAGAATTAATAGGAAACAAATTGAAAAAAACAAAAAATAACAATAATTGTATATTATTGACGCAATTATTTTTTACTTTTTAGTGCAATTTTTTTTTGTTAGTTTTTTTTTTTTTTTTTGAAGTCGGTTTTTTTTTTTGTAAAAAATTTTTTTTCAATGAGAATTTTGGTTATGTTTTATGTCGGGGGGGCTTCGCCCCCCCGAACCCCCCCACGGGGGCTTCGCCCCTCGACCCCGCCGGCAAGCGCAGTGGTCTGTTAAAAGTCGGCTTTTCTGAGATCTTTGGTGGTTACCTTTTGCGAAACTTTTTCATGAATTTGTTATAAAAAAAACCAAATCACCAACCAATTTTGTTGAAATTTATATGGGACCAATCTGAAACTATATCCTTTTGAATGGTGAAAGAATTTTGAAAATCGGTTGATAAATGACGGAGTTATGAGGTAACAAACATTAAAAAAAAAAAAAAGAAAAAAAAAAAAATACAGCCGAATTGAGAACCTCCTCCTTTTTTGAAGTCGGTTAAAAACGAAAGAAAAAGTTATTCAGAATAAGAAAGATGAAACATGAATAATTTGAAAGATTAAAAATTATTATCTTAACGGATCGATCTATGTAGAATATCAGTTTATCTTGCGTGTCGACAGACATGTATGATATTGATGAGTTGATTGCATATCATTTGGTTCAATTTTGTGAGAGCATTTTATTATATTTTATTTCATTTTATTTCATTTTATTTTACAACATTACACATATACCCAGCACACAACATATTACACTCTACCACGGTCGTATACCGGGCGATTATGTGGAAATGAAAGGCTCCAAGCGCGCAGGCGCTGATTTATTAGAATATTTCGAGGGTCGCCAATTTCAGACTCGCTACGAATATCCCTAGAGTCCGTCTGCTATTTGTTTCTGATTGTTGTCAAATACAAATGGCGGCAGACCGTGGCAGGAATAGGTTATGTTTGTGTGAATCTAGCAGACGACAGAACTGGGGATATTACTGAAAAGTTGGTGGAGTCGCTGTCGCTATTCTGTCGGCCAATGAGATTTAAGTAAATCAAAGTTCGCGCGCTTGGAGCCTTTCATTTCCACATAATCGCCCGGTATACAGGTCCGGAAACTCCGATGGTGGGGGTGGGTCTCTTATTGAAGCCAGGTGCACTTCAAAAAGCTACCACTCGAGCGAGGCGCTGCGATCTAGTAGTAGTAGTTTCAAATATGGCGATCATCAAGTGTCAAAATAACCTATTTCCTTTTTTATATTCCTTCACGTAGCAATCTCAAATTTTGTCGGTTAACAAATGGAATGCAATTTCGTGCAACGAACAGCATCCGAATAATATTTTGTATCATGTCATCATGTAAAAAAAAATAGTAACAACGCTGTTGTTATTACTACTACTACTCGATCACAGCGCTTTACCTTTGGTGGCGAATTTAGGCAACTTTTTGGGCTTCAATAAGAGACCCACCCCCACTACCGGAGTTTCCGGACCTGTATATACGACCGTGCACTCTACCCACTTAGAGCATATACACATGGAGGAAGCATGAGATACCCTACAGCGTAAGTGGGAAACGGGCATGAGACAAACTACGGGACAGTATATGCCTTCTTTGTCTTGCAGACTCTGATTGGCCCTCACTATTCTCTGATTGGCCCTATTGTGACGTCGGAGCGGCGTTCGCGGATAATTCTAGAGGCTAGCTACTGGAAATATCGCGGCGGACAACCTAGACGTTCACTCGAGAGTTCTGGGTTACCAATTATCGATAAAGTATTGAAATACAGTGGATTGGATTAATAGCTCCATATACTTAGCCCCTCATCTACCCCGATTGAATTGATTTTTTTTTTAATCGATTGTAGGTCGTTCGTAGGTGATTGATATTCTATCCGCGACGTTTGATAGTCAATAGTTTATCTATAAAATAGAAAACAAATTCGTCTAGGGAATTAATTTAAGTTGGCCCCTCACTAATCATAAATGGTTATCAAATATAATTTTTATCACACGCAATCGTTTGTAGGTCGTTTGTAGGTGCTGAATATCGCATTCCCGAAGTTAAATAACCAAAGGATCATTCGTAAATTAATTTAAAATTATAAATCATAGAGTAGTCCCAAGGAATTTCCCTAGGATAGTTTCCCCCAGATAACTACTGACCAGAAATCGTGACCTTATTTGTTGTTTCGAACGGAAATCTCCTTCTCCTAACATGCAATCGTTTGAAGGTCGTTCGTAGGTGTTTGATAACGCATTCCCGCTGTTTGATAGTCATTAATATATGGGGGATTCCACGTCAAATCGAACGGTCGATTTCCCTCACCCCTTCCGATCTGTTTGCCCTTTGACACAATCAAAGTACATGTTGTAAAGATGAACTGTGAATTTATTCAGATTTTTTTGAGCTACCATTTTCTCACGACAGCTCATCGAATAAATCGATTTTTTGATTTTTTCGATTTTTCGCACCTACGTAGCTCAAAACCTGGAAGACATATGAAAAAAGTTGTTTCACGAAAATTGAAGGTTTTCTTGTGAACCTTTCGAAAGTATTTTTTTCGCATTTTTCATACCCCGTTTAAGTATAGTTTTGATGGAAAATCTTCGAAAATCTTCTGTAACAAAAAAGTGCCCTAATCGAATTGGCTGAAATTTATACACAGCGTGCGTTTTTCAATGTCTAAGATGGTCTAAAAATTTCATAGTGGGCAGGGTAGTGGTTCAGAAGATATATCAACAAATATCCGCGCAATGCCAAGAATTCGCCGATTATTCGATTCAAACTTCGCGGTGCAGCAAGCTATTTGCTTACCCTGCGCGTGGCACTGCTGCAAGCTCGAGCGCGATGTTCAATTCTAACTTCTAACATTCATACCGCCATATTGTAGTATGTATGGCTGAAAAATTCTACAGTTCCATCTGAACTATTACTTGTAACTTGTCAACTACTGTTCGGCCCATCATGAAACTTACAGACAATCTTTGGTATTGAAGAAGACATGCTGTGTAAAAATTTCAGCCAAATCGATAAGGGCACTTTTTTGTTACAGAAGATTTTCGAAGATTTTTCATTAAAACTACACTTTAACGGGGCTTGAAGAATCACAAACAATTATTTTCAGAAATTTCATAGAAAGATGTGAAACATTTGTGTTACAAGTTTTTTCATATGACATCTGGATTTCAAGCTATGTTAACTTGAAAAA
This sequence comes from Tenthredo livida, assembly GCA_963992785.1. Lineage (NCBI taxonomy): Eukaryota > Metazoa > Arthropoda > Insecta > Hymenoptera > Tenthredinidae > Tenthredo > Tenthredo livida. Next base: position 2,774,521 of record OZ023073.1, read on the forward strand.
TCGCAAGATCGTTAAAAGCTGATTATTCGACCAGCTGTGGTGAAAGAACGTTTGGTCAGAAAAATCTGAAAAAATTCAGAGTTGATGCTTTCAATACAAACTTCAATCGGGTAAAAGGGCGAAAACATCAAAAGTGGTCAGGGAAATAATCTCATTTTTCCGTTCGATTTGACGTGGAATCCCCCATATTCATACGGAATCAAAAATCATCGGTTTCGGAAACTTGTCCAGTCCTAGGGAATTACATCCACCGTAGCGCCCCAATAACTCTTATGGTGCCGTCCCATGTAGGCCCGGATCGCCGGAATCCGGAATCACGGAACGGAACGCAGACGAAATCTAGTGGATTTCCGAATCCGTTCCGGGTCTTGAAACACCCTCCCGTCCCATGTACGAAATTTGCACGGAACGACGGAACGGAGCCGATTCATATTTGTGCTATTCGGCTTCATTTCTCTGTTTAGATACAGTTTTTGTATCAAGATATGTAATTTATTACATTAGCTTCTATGTAAGAATAAATTCTGTAACTATAATTGATTATTTCATAAAATAAAAGTTGACCCTCCGGCACTCCGTTCCGGAATTTGGGTACATGGGACGCAGGGAAATGCAAATAGACGGAACGGAATACGGAACTTGTGTATAAACCTACATGAACATAACCCTGCAATTTGCAGAAAGATGCGTGTATACATACAAATTGGATCATGAATCCTCAAATGTGTCTATTAATGATGAATCGGTTATTCAAGGCTTCCAAAAGTGCATCAATTTCTCAAAGCAAAATTATTTAGGACTATAATTTGCGGGTTCCGGACGGATCCACCATTCTGTAGAAATACCACGGAATGAAATTAGCGGAACACGGATCCTAGTGACTTTTTCGTCCATTCCGTTCCGTGATTCCGGATTCCGGCGATCCGGGCCTACATGGGACGGCACCATTAGAGCATATACCGGGCGATTATGTGGAAATGAAAGGCTCCAAGCGCGCAGGCGCTGATTTATTAGAATATTTCGAGGGTCGCCAATTTCAGACTCGCTACGAATATCCCTAGAGTCCGTCTGCTATTTGTTTCTGATTGTTGTCAAATACAAATGGCGGCAGACCGTGGCAGGAATAGGTTATGTTTGTGTGAATCTAGCAGACGACAGAACTGGGGATATTACTGAAAAGTTGGTGGAGTCGCTGTCGCTATTCTGTCGGCCAATGAGATTTAAGTAAATCAAAGTTCGCGCGCTTGGAGCCTTTCATTTCCACATAATCGCCCGGTAGACATGGAGGAAGCATGAGATACCCTACAACGTAAGTGGGAAACGGGCATGAGACAAACTACGGGACAGTATTTGCCTTCTTTGTCTTGCAGACTCTGATTGGCCCTCACTATTCTCTGATTGGCCCTATGATCGAATAGAAAGAGAGAGCATGTACGGTCCCGACGTCCCTCTCTCTCGCCGCTCGACTCGGTTTCTCAGCGGCTATGCTTCCTCCATGTCTATATGCTCTAAGCAATAACTGCATATACCATTCGAATTTGACTTTTATCGCCTGCAATCGTTTGAAGGTCGTTCGTAGGTGTTTGATAACGCATTCCCGCTGTTTGATAGTCATTAATATATTCATACGGAATCAAAAATCATCGGTTTCGGAAACTTGTCCAGTCCTAGGGAATTACATCCACCATAGCGCCCCAATAACTGCATATACCATTCGAACACCTACGAACGACCTTCAAACGATTGCAGGCGAGAAAAGTCGAATTCGAATGGTATATGCAGTTATTGGGGCGCTACGGTGGATGTAATTCCCTAGGACTGGACAAGTTTCCGAAACCGATGATTTTTGATTCCGTATGAATATATTAATGACTATCAAACAGCGGGAATGCGTTATCAAACACCTACGAATGACCTTCAAACGATTGCATGTTAGGAGAAGGAGATTTCCGTTCAAAACAACAAATAAGGTCACGATTTCTGGTCAGTAGTTATCTGGGGGAAACTATCCTAGGGAAATTCCTTGGGACTACTCTATGATTTATAATTTTAAATTAATTTACGAATGATCCTTTGGTTATTTAACTTCGGGAATGCGATATTCAGCACCTACAAACGACCTACAAACGATTGCGTGTGATAAAAATTATATTTGATAACCATTTATGATTAGTGAGGGGCCAACTTAAATTAATTCCCTAGACGAATTTGCTTTCTATTTTATAGATAAACTATTGACTATCAAACGTCGCGGATAGAATATCAATCACCTACGAACGACCTACAATCGATTTAAAAAAAAAATCAATTCAATCGGGGTAGATGAGGGGCTAAGTATATGGAGCTGTATTGGTCCCCTTAACAGCAATCTATGGCATAGTGCCTAGTCGTCTCTCCGCGTATTAACAACACATCTCAGATCATAGAGCAATTCTATGGTATAGCACCTGATAGGGCTGAGCACCCCTTATGGTGCCGTCCCATGTAGGCCCGGATCGCCGGAATCCGGAATCACGGAACGGAATGGACGAAAAAGTCACTAGGATCCGTGTTCCGCTAATTTCATTCCGTGGTATTTCTACAGAATGGTGGATCCGTCCGGAACCCGCAAATTATAGTCCTAAATAATTTTGCTTTGAGAAATTGATGCACTTTTGGAAGCCTTGAATAACCGATTCATCATTAATAGACACATTTGAGGATTCATGATCCAATTTGTATGTATACACGCATCTTTCTGCAAATTGCAGGGTTATGTTCATGTAGGTTTATACACAAGTTCCGTATTCCGTTCCGTCTATTTGCATTTCCCTGCGTCCCATGTACCCAAATTCCGGAACGGAGTGCCGGAGGGTCAACTTTTATTTTATGAAATAATCAATTATAGTTACAGAATTTATTCTTACATAGAAGCTAATGTAATAAATTACATATTTTGATACAAAAACTGTATCTAAACAGAGAAATGAAGCCGAATAGCACAAATATGAATCGGCTCCGTTCCGTCGTTCCGTGCAAATTTCGTACATGGGACGGGAGGGTGTTTCAAGACCCGGAACGGATTCGGAAATCCACTAGATTTCGTCTGCGTTCCGTTCCGTGATTCCGGATTCCGGCGATCCGGGCCTACATGGGACGGCACCATTAGTTCCTTTTATTTCTCCTGAACGCTGCCCCTACCATCGAACTTTCCGGTAAGGACAACTGACCGTTCTCAAGTAGAGCGAGGGGGCTTACGGCCGTAGTAATTGACACTTATAGCTCATTCGACTGGTTACACTGGTGTTGCACTGGCCTACACCGAGTGTAGACTTTGCATTCAGCTAGTGTAAATGGACTCGTGCGCGGTGTAATGCGCAGTTTAGCCCAGTGTAGACTGTACACTGAAAGCAGTGTACTGTTCGAAAATCCCGCTCAAGAAAATTCCCTCATGTTATATTAGGATTTATATTGTCCAATAATAATGTGATATACAATTACTCGGTCAAGACGAAAAGTATTCTTGAACTAAAAAATAATATTATTCATCTACTACATCAAAACTGCGGATTTAAAAAATATAGATTTTACAGCACTTAATACTTCCGCATCTGAAAACTGATGAATAATTTCTATGAAATTTTGAAATTTCGTTCTTTCATGTTTTTCCTTAGTGAGAATTTTGATTTCTTCGCCAATATTCGCGTTGACTGAAAATCTCGCAAATAATAATTGATTTTCGCGCGTCGGAGATCTCCATTTTATTACACCAAACCTCCACGAGCTCCCTACACTTTCTGCACTACGAGCGAAAATATTGCACCAGTGTTGGGCTGGGTTTTCATGGACAGCAAGTTGCTGCAACAGCAAATTGCTGCAGCAGCGAGTTGCTGCTGCTGCGCATGAAAATGAGGTTTGCAGCAGCAGCAAGTCACTGCTTGTCAAACGCCCGTGTTTTCGCCAACGGTTCTCATTTCTGTTTATTCTAATTCTTAATATTTTAATTTTTAATCAGTCAATTCGGCGTTCGGGTAGATGGCGTTTCGGGTAAATGATAGCGTCAACAATTGTTCTCGATGAGACGCTATCATTTACCCGAAACGCCATCTACCCGAACGCCGAATTAACTGATTAAAAATTAAAATATTAAGAATTAGAATAAACAGAAATGAGAACCGTTGGCGAAAACACGGGCGTTTGACAAGCAGTGACTTGCTGCTGCTGCAAACCTCATTTTCATGCGCAGCAGCAGCAACTCGCTGCTGCAGCAATTTGCTGTTGCAGCAACTTGCTGTCCATGAAAACCCAGCCTTGCACTGCCTTCCCAGTAAAACACGGTACACTGAACGAGTGCAACAAATCAACCAAAATCAACGACCGAGCAAAACACGATACACCGGCCCAGTGCAACACCAGTGTAACCAGTGCAACACCAGTGTAACCAGTCGAATGAGCTATTAGAGCCAGGCTGGCGCATTGCGCCAAGTGTGCCGACCCCTGCACTAGACATCCAGATTGACGGATCTTTATCAATATTATTATTTTACAGAATCAAGAGCAAATTGAATCGTTCGGATTTCCAATTCAGTATAACTGAGCCGATCTAAATTAATTCTATCATCGCTGTAATCATATATCAATAAACAATTATTCAGCAATTATAAGTCATGTTCACATCAACCATCCATTGTCCAAAAACCCGGTTATCCTAAGACGTCAAACGAGTTGTAAATAATGCAGAATACGCCTTATATTTTGAGAAGAGCACGAAAAAATATACAACTTTCTCTTGAAATGCAAGCGTGTCAACCAATAGTTGTTTATTATTACTGCACGTGCAGTTTGCGTCGTATAAAAACCACGCTAAGAACCGTGAGATTTTCACCTAATCCTGCTTATCACAGCTGAAAATATACTTTCTACTTAGAAACAGCGATTATCTCACCGACCGCAACGTCTTGTGAATTTCATTTCACAACATGAGTAATCCAAGGTTCGTAGTAATTTAACAAAATAGCAACGCACAATCAAAGTTTGTCGATTCAACGTCTTTTCAGTGTTTGCAGTATTCTGGATATGCCTGATGAAATTTTAATCAAAATTATTCTGCATTTCGATGCCAGAGAACGCCTGGCTTTGGCAAATTCTTGCCAGAGATTCAACAATCTTGTGTTTGGTGACGAAGAATTATTGAGGTGAGAGGAGTTTTCTGTGGATCTCATAGTTCCTTATATTTCGCATCTTCAATCTCATGTCTCTGCGCTTTCAGGAATTTGGATTTTACCGGAGAACATCAGCGCACGAGAGCGTCAGACATCCAGCAATATTTCAACGATGAAAACACGTACAAGAAAATACTTGGGATAAATGGTGAAAAAGTCTGGGCCGTCAACGGCTTGAGCAGTTCAATCGGCAGGGCGATACACCTAGTCCAATTGAACATTCTGAATGGATTGGAGTTCGAATCTGTTGAAGAGTTGTCTCGTTTTCTAAAACCTCTGGTTCATCTCAAACGATTGTCTGTCAATTGGCCAGATTCAAGTGTAAAGACAAACTATGATAATCCGAATTGCGAACAAGTTTTGGAAGAATCTTTAACCAGACTCACGTATTTGTCATTGGAGATAGAATGTTACTCGGTCGACTTTCTACGCATTTTACAACTGTGCCAACAGCTCAAGGAGCTGCGTATGTCGATACGCGCACACGAATTTTGTAACGAAAGCCCAATGCGTCAAGAACTCATGAAACTAGGCGACCTCAAGTTTGTTCGGCTCCGTGTTACTGGACATCTAGAGCTGCTAATGAATGATTTAATGTCTATCGTTCCTGACCCTGCTGAATGGACAAACTTTTACCTGGTTGATTTATACTCCGAAGCCTACCTTGGTATATTTTCGCAATTAATAATCGTTGACTGTACAGAATTTTATCACATAATAATTAATCTTGCAGGACAACTTGGTTTGATCTCATGAATTTTTCTTCAATCAACGTGTACAGTAGTTCAGATTTTCTAATAGTATTTCATCACCGACTTGTTGATTACTTTTCAGAAAAAAACGTTGAAATTTGTGAAGAATTAGGGCAAGTCAAAGAGATGCCACTGCCTCGATATATCGCGGATTTTCGTGATACCAGCTTAATCGACGAGGGTTGGCCTCTGGTCCCCGAACATCTGTTGGGGGAAGTAATTAGAATGCATCATGAAGATGTACCGAAGAAATTTTGTTGTTTCTCTTCGTCTCAAGATTCTGATAGCGCGCCGTGTCTGCTGAAGATCGACGAGGCAAAGGTGAAATTATAATTTCGAGACGATAGATTGTCACGAATTTCCAGCAAATCCAGCCCCGCATAGTGCTGCTATTTTGTACAATTAAATCGGTCTGAAATTGAGACCTAAATAACTCATGAAACCTGAATTCAGTCACCTCAGTTAAAGTACATAGAAGATTGATTTCTGAACTGTTCAATGCTTTTTCGCATTTTAACGTTTCAGAAACTGCTGAAGGATCCTGGATACCAAATTTCTTACCTACGTTTCTCGCACCCTATACATGAAAATTGTGACGCGCACTTGCTTGCATCTGCTTTTCCGGATCTGACCACTCTTGTTCTGTCCCGGATGAGTAACAGAAATTGTGAGTCAATTCGTTTAATCCACCTACGTGACAAAGTTCTACATTAGGCAAACAGATTCGTGTGTTATCATCTTCCCCTGATAATGATTCCTCAATGAAATTCTGTGATATTTCAGCAGTTTTAGTGCCGGAGAAGACCAAACCCCTCCGCAGACGCCTGAGAAGGAAGGGAAGCCTGGCACCCGAGGAAGATGACGATGCAAGGAATTTGGACTCTTCGTTCAAAATGCTCGTAGAAAATACGCCGCGCCTTAAAGTCCTGGAGATATCTCCGGGACACCGGTAAGATGATGTCGGCTGTAATGTATGTAAAATATGTTATCCCGTAGATAGGATCATTCCAAGTTGACGAAAAACTTCATTGACTTGCCACAGGGAGAACAAACCGAAATTTTGGGACTTGGACGCGTTCAATTTCATTTCGGGTTGGAAGAATCTCACAGTTATCCGCTTGTATTACGTGCCAATGACAGATGGAAAGTTTCTGATCGATATTGGAAGAGAATGTAAAAAACTGGAGGAAGTTGAGCTGCGCCATCTCCGTCTTGATAACGTTTACAGCTACGAGAGCGAACTGTTGCAAATGCTACAGCACTGTAACAATTTGAGAAAACTTTCAATTAAAAGCATGGGCCTGGAGCATTTGTCTGAGATGTTTAACATACTTTCGAACTGTTCAAGACTCGCAGCTCTTAGTTTCGAGACTAGTACCAAAGAGTGCGATTCTCCTGAGCTGACGTCATCTGTTGAAAAAATGCTTCGCCAATGTCAAGAGTTGAAACGATTCTCGATTGTGCCTTACTTTCACGAGTTCTCTCATGGGCTGCAGCGTGATGTAGAAAGGTGAAAATCGTTTATTCGATTCTCCAAAGGCATTAAGTGACGTTAAGCAACCATTAGACGTCCAAATCGACGCATCTTTATCGATATTATCATTTTACAGAACCATCAGCAAATTGGATCGTTCGGATTTCCAATTGCATATAACTGAGCCGATCTAGATTAAGAAAGGTCCTCCGATGCGTTCTTCGCAAGCTCTTTGATGCCCATTGATCGTTACATGCGAAAAGATTTGATGCCAAGTTATCGACAAGCTACTATTAGTTTAGTATTCCAAAAGCATATTTGTACTTTATTTGAGTAATATTACCTCTACGGATCCCTCGGAAACTGTAGAAAAACTCTAATCTCATGCTAGTCAACTCTTTGATTTACGAGATTTACGATTTTGAGAATCTAGCTTGAAACGAATTTCATATTCGGAAAGATCAGACATTTTTACATAAGAAATCCGTATCATCGAGTTCTCTTTTTTGCGATAGAGATGGGATGAAAATTCGAATGTAGAAGTGTCAATGTATCTCTCCTGAACAGTATAAAGGCTTAGAGGTCTAATACTTTGTGGATTTTCACATCTTAATACACACTATGAGGTATCAAAATTGCAGACAAATCGAAATTCACTCTGAAAGGTATACGAATTTACAAAGACCTCGGATCCTCCCGCGTCTCGCATCACCGCGCATGCGCATCGGCTGTGGATTTCGCTTACTAGGCTGCTTTATGGATTTCTGTGTGCCTCCGCCCCATTTCGGCCGCGATATCACACGGATTTGAGCGCGTAGATCGGTACACAAGCTTCTAAATTTCATTTCACAACATGATTAATCCAAGGTTTGTAATAGTAATTCAACGAAATAGCAACATGATCTAACATTGTTGATTCAACATCGTTTCAGTGTTTTCAGTCTTCTGGATCTTCCTGATGAAATTTTAGTCGAGATTATTCTGCAACTTGATCCCATAGAACGCCTGACCTTGGGAAATTCTTGCCAGAGATTCAACGATCTTGTGTTTTGCGATGAAGAATTGTTGAGGTCAGATATGCTTGGGTTTTATACTTTGGTTCTAGCTTAGCCCCTGCATCACATTTCATCGAGAATACGTCTTCAAAGTGACTCTTTGTCTCGATGAATCGTCATATGTTGCATCTCTAATCTCATGTCCCTGCGGTTTCAGGAATTTGGATTTTACCGGAGAACGACAACTCACAAGATCGTCAGACATCCAGGAATATTTCAACGATGAAAACACATGCAAGAAAATAATAAGGATAAATACTGAGAACGTGCGGGCAGTCAGCAATATAAAGAGTTCAATTGGCAAGGCGATAAACCTAGTCGAATTGAACATTCTTAATGGAATGTACTTCGTATCTGTTGAAGAATTGTCTGGTTTTCTAAAACCTCTGGTTCATCTCAAACGATTGTCTGTCAATTGGCCAGGTCCATCTAAGCGAGAAAGCTATGCTAATCCCGAATGGAACCAAATTTTGAAAGAACCGTTCAGCAGACTCACGTATTTGTCGTTAGAAATAGAACGGTACACAAACCAGCTTCTACTCATATTACAACTCTGTCAACAGCTCGAGAAGCTGCGTTTGTTGATTTCGAAAGATGGACCTCGTTACGGAAACCCATTGCGTCAAAAACTCATGAAATTAAGCAATCTCAAGATTGTTTCGCTCATTGGCAGTGAAGATGCAGGTCTGGTAAGGAGGAGTATCATGTGTATTCTTCCGGACCCTGCTGAATGGACGGACTTTCAGCCGGGTGAACCAGATGGCGAACTTTACCTTGGTATATTATCAATCAATATTGTAGGATAAGTTGGTTTAATATCAGGAATTTTTACTTAAATAATCGATACGGTAGTTCAGATTTTCCAATCGTCGATCGTCGACTTGTTGATTACTTTCCAGAAAAGAACGTAGAAGTATGTGCGAAATTACGTCAAGTCGAAGAGATGCCACCGCCTCGGAATGTTCCATATTATCGTGACATCACCGTCTTCAACAAGGATTGGCCTCTGGTCCCCGTACATCTGTTGAGCGAAGTGATCAAAGTCACTCATGAAGATGCACCGAAGAAATTCTGTTGTTTATCTTCGTCTGAGTTCCCTGCTAGCCAGCCATTTCTTCTAAAAATCGACGAGATAAAGGTGAAATTATAAGGGCGAGAAGATGGATTCTCACGAATTTCCAGCAAATCGAGCCCCGTCTTAGTTTTGCTATTCTGTACAATTTGATCTGTTTGGAATTGAAACCCGTATAACTCGTAAAATCTGAATCCAGTTACCTCAGTCAAGAGAAGATTGATTTCTGAACTGTTCAGTGCTTTGTCTTAACTTTCCTTTTCAAACCTGAGGTAAGCTTCTTCACACTCGTTCTCACTCAATTTGTGAATTTGGATATTTTTATGTTTCAGAAACTGCTGAAGGATCCCGAATATCTGCTTTTCCGAAGCTGACTGAGCTTGTTCTGTCCGGGATAATAAAAAAAAATTGTGAGTTCGTGCATTCAATCCACCCACTTGACAAAGTTCTGAAAAATCTACTCCTGAGTGTAATTCGAAATAAAATTTTCAATATTTCAGCTATGTCAGTGCCAGAGGAGACTCAACCCCTTTATAGACTGAGGAGAAGAGGAAGCCTGGCATCCGAGGAGGAACATAGCGATGCAAGGAATACGGACTCTTCGTTTAAAATGCTCGTAGACAATACGCCAAGCATAAAAGTCCTGGAGATCTCGCCGAGATACTGGTTAGATGATCTCGGCTGTGATATATGTGAATATGTTATCCCATAAATTCGATCATTCCAATTTTACAAAAAACTGCATTGACTCTCCACAGGGTGAACGAAGCGGAATATTGGGACTTGGACGCGTTGTATCTGATTTCGGGTTGGAAGAATCTCACTGTTATCCGCTTGCATGACGTGCCAATAACAGACGGAAAGTTTCTTATCGAAATTGGAAAAGAATGTAAAAAACTGGAGGAAGTGATGCTGCACAATTTCACTCCCGATGGAAAATGCAGCTACGAGAGTGCACTGTTGCAAATGCTACAGCACTGTAAAAATTTGAAAAAATTCACAATTGAACGCAAGACCCTGAAGCTTTTGTCTGAGATGTTTAACATACTTTCAAACTGTCCGAGACTCGCAGCTCTTCATTTACCTACTATTGACAGAGAGTGTGATCCTGTTCCGCTGACCTCACCTGTTGAAGAAATGATTCGCGAATGTCAAGAGTTGAAACGATTCACGATTAATCTTTGCTCTCGCTTGTTTGGTCTCTGGCTGCGGCGTGATATAAATAGGTAAAAATTGTTTTTCCGATTCATGACAGGCATTGATTGACGTTAAGCAACTGCTAGACGTCCAGATTGACGGATCTTTATCAATGTTATTATTTTACAGAATCATGAGCAAATTGAATCGTTCGGATTTCCAATTCAGTATAACTGAGCCGATCTAGATTAAGGAAGGTCCTCCAAAGTGTTCTTCGCAAGCCCTTTGATGCCCTTTCTCCGTTACGGATGACCAACGACTTGCATCTTCCTCAATGTTGTAATTAACTAAGAGCTTGATTCCAAACGGCACCTATAGTCTCGTAATTTAAGTTGTGTTCCTGATCGCTGTTGTTACGTATTCTATACTCTTCATAGTCAACTCATAATCAACTGTAAACTCCAAATCACTTCACTTAAACTCTACAAACTTGTAACACGTATACACTTAGATGGCTTCTGCCATCGCTGTATACATACCTATACCATTAAACAATTATTCATTGTATAAAATAACGAGAATGATTTACAGGTGGAATAAAAATCATATTTAAAATACAAAACAAGTTGAGATTAGTTAATTTCTATCTATAGATGTCTTCTTCCGAATTTCGAATCTTCCCGCGCCTAAAGTCGTTCCTTCGCGTTCTTCGATTTCAAATCGACTTGTTGATCGTTGTTGACGTGACAGTCAATGTCCAACCACGACCTGCACGTGCAGTCTGCGTGGTCTGAAAACCGTGAGATCTTCACCTAATCCTGCTTATCAGCGCTGAAAATAGACTCTCTACCTTATCCTAGCTTAGAAATAGCGATTATCTCACTGAGCGCAAAAGTCTTGTGGATTTCATTTCACAACATGAGTAATTCAAGGTTCGTACAGTAATGTAACGAAGTAACGACATGATCTAACTGATATATTGTTGATTCAACGTCGTTCCAGCGCCTGCAGCATTCTGGATATGCCTGATGAAATCTTAGTCAAGATTATTCTGCATTTCGATGCCAGAGAACGCCTGGCTCTGGCAAATTCTTGCCAAAGATTCAACGATCTTGTGTTTGGTGATGGCGAATTATTGAGGTGAGAGATGCTTGAGTTCTCTGTTGGCGTCATCTCTTCTAAATCTGAATTTTCGAATTTACTCGAGTATCTGTCCATCTCATAATTCCTCATATTTCGCATCATCAATCTCATGTCCTTGTGGATTCAGGCATTTGGATTTTACCAGAGAACATCAGCACACGGAAGCGTTAGACGTCCTACAATATTTCGATGATGAAAACACATACAAGAAAATACGTAGTATAAATGCTGACGTGGTCTGGGAAGTATACTTAAGGAGTTCAATCAGCAAGGCGACATACCTAGTCGAATTGAACATTCTTTATGGATCGCGATTCGAGTCTGTTGGAGCATTGTGTCGTTTTCTAAAACCTCTGGTTCATCTCAAACGATTGTCTCTCAATTGGCCGGAATATCATAAGCCCAATTGCAACCAAATTTTGGAAGAATCTTTGAGCAGACTCACGTATTTCTCAGTGCAGATAAAAGTTTACACAAACGGCTTTCTACTCATTTTACAACTCTGCCAACAACTCGAGGAGCTGCATATGTCGATTGAGTATCACTGTAATAATAACAAAATCCCAATGGGTCAAGAACTCATGGAATTAAGCAACCTCAAGTTTGTTCGGCTTAGTTTTTATGAATATATAGCGATTCTAGTGAATAATTTAATGTCCATTGTCTCTGACCCTGCTGAATGGACAAACTTTTACCTGGTGGATCCAAATATCGAAACCTACCTTGGTATATTTTCGCAATTAATAATTCTGAACTGTATAGAATTTTATCACATAATTAATCTTGTGTAGGATAACTTGATTTGATATCGGGAATTTTTACTCAATCTCACGTATACAGTAGTTCAGATTTTCTAATAGCCGATCGCTCACTTGTCGATTACTTTTCAGAAAAAAACGTTCAAGTTTGTGAAGAATTAGGGCAAATCAAAGAGATGCCACTGCCTCCACGTATCACGGGTTTCCTTGGCACCAGCTCAATCGACATGGGTTGGCCTCTGGTCCCCGAACACCTGTTAAGCGAAGTAATTAGAATCTATTACGAAGATGCACCGAAGAAATTTTGTTGTTTCCTTTCGTCTCAGGGTTCTGTTGACCCGCCATGTACGCTGGAGATCGACGAGGCAAAGGTGAAATTATAAAGACACATTTAACTCAGGAAAACTGAGCTGTTCAGTTACCTCAATCAAGGGATACATACATAGAAAATTGATATCTACACCGTTTAGTGCTTTTTCTCAACTTTTATTTTTAAACCTATTGCATGGCAGAGACGAATTCAGAGCACGCGATGAGCTGCTTTATACTTGTTACCACCCAATCGATAAATTTGGATATTTTACTGTTTCAGAAACTGCTGAAGGATCCTGGATACCAAATTTCTTACTTACGTATCTGGCACCCCATACATAAAAATTGCGACGCACATTTGCTTGCATCTGCTTTTCCTGAACTGACCAAGCTTACTCTATCCTTTATAGGTAATGGAAATTTTGAGTTCATTCGCTTGATCCATCCACTCAACAAAGTTCTATATTAGTAGATCATTCGTTTGTCATAATCTACTCCTGGGAATAATTCTACAATGAAACTTTTCGTATTTCAGTCATATTAGCGCCAGAGAAGACGAAAACCCTCGATAGATGCTTAAGGAAAATAGGAAGCCAGGCACCCGAAGAAGATCCTGATGCAAGGAATACGGACTCTTCATTTAAAATGCTTGTGGAAAATACGCCACGTCTAGAAGTCCTGGAGATCGGTGCACAAACTCCATCGACTTGCGACAGGGCGGAAGATTGGAGGAATTGGGACTTGGACGCGTTGTATCTGATCTCCGGTTGGAAGAATCTCACAGTTATTCGCTTGTGTGACGTACCAATAACAGATGCAAAGTTTCTCATCGATATAGGAAAAGAATGTAAAAAACTTGAGAAAGTAACGCTTTTTTATCCACATCCCGAAGAAGGGTGCAGCTACGAACTGTTGCAAATGCTACGGCACTGTAGAAATTTGAGAGAACTTTCGATTTGGGGCTTGAGCGTGGATAGTTTGTCTGAGATGTTTAACATACTTTCAAACTGTTTAAGACTCGTAGCTCTTCGTTTGAGGATTCATATCAATGATCGTGATCTTAATCTGGCATTATCTGTTTCAAAAATGCTTCGCCAATGTCAAGAGTTGAATGAATTCTTGGCCATCATGAGCCCGCAACAGACCTATGACGAGCTCAGACTTGCTGTAAATAAGTAAGAATCATTTTTTCGATTGATTACAGGTTTTAATTGACGTTAAGCAACCATTGGATATCCAAATCGATGAATCTTTATCAATATTGTTATTTCACAGAATTATCAGCAGATTGAATCGTCCTAGTTTGCGGTTTGATGAATACCACTATCGTGAGTGGAACCCCTTCATTGTGCCCTTCCGCAGATAGATATGATCAACGATCCGCATCTACTTTGTAACGTGCCAGGCTGACCGAGCCTGATACGTTCCATTTTAAACACAACGATCGAGCAGCGACTGGAACATGCGAAAACATTCCATCGCAACGACGAGCTGAGTGACGTCACGACTAGTATAAAAGGCGCGACGCCGCTCAGCTCAACAGCAATCTACGGCATAGGGCCTAGTTGTCTCTCCGCGTATTAACAACACATCTCAGATCATAGAGCAATTCTATGGTATAGCACCTGATTGACTCACCGTTCTCTTGTATCAGACATTAGAGGCACAGCGCTGCTTCGCGAATGTCAAGAGTTGAAACGATTCGCGATTAATCTTTGCTCTCGCTTGATTGGTCTCTGGCTGCGGCGTGATATAAATAGGTAAAAATTGTTTTTCCGATTCATCAGAGGCGACTGATTGTCGTTAAGCAACCGCTAGACATCCAGATTCACGGATCTTCATCAATATTATTATTTTACAGAATCACGAGCAAATTGAATCGTTCGGATTTCCAATTCCGTATAACTGAGCCGATCTAGATTAGGAAAGGTCCTCCGAAGTGTTCTTCGCAAGCTCTTTGACGCCCTTTCTCCGTCACGGATGACCAACGATTTGCATCTCCCTCAATGTTCTAATTAACCAAGTGCTTGATTCCAAACAGCACCTAGTCTCGTAATTTAAGTTGTGTTCCTAATTGCTGTTCCTACGTATTCTATATTCTTTCACACTCTTCTTAGATACTCTCACTCTCAATACCCAATACATAACATCCTGCATGCATCCCATTTCGCATCGTCTGATCAATGGAAGTCTCCTATACTCTACAAACGTGTAACACGCATATATAGATGGTTTCTACCATCCCTGTAATCATATATTAATAAACAATTATTCAGCAATTATGTGAGTCATGTTCACTGCATCAACCATCCATTGTCCAGGAACCCTGTTGTCTTAATTAAGACGTGAGACGAGGAACCGACTCAGCGAAGCAGTATCATAACAATAGGGGCAGCGGAAATCTTCCATAATCATTACATTATGGTTCTAAAGAATAACGGACGAGTTGTAAATGATGCAGAATACGCCGTATATTTTAAGCTGACTAGACTAGAAGTACGTGGCGAAGTAGATAACAGAAAAGCGTATTCCAAAAGGATATTTGTACTCTCTTTGAGGAATATGACTATAATACCGCGATCTCTCAGAAACTGTATGAAAACTTGAATCTTATGCTAATCACCTCGTTGATTTACGATGATATTTCATTATTTTCTATCAGTATGTCTTTTTCCAAATTTCTTATCTTCCCGCGCTTTAAAATCGACTTGTTGATCGTTATCAATGTCAAACCATAACCTGCACGTCCAGTTTGCGTCCTGCTTATCACAGCTGAAAATAGACTTTCTGCCTTATCCTAGCTTAGAAATAGCGATTATCTCACTGACCGCAAAGTCTTGTGAATTTCATTTCACTCCGCTCTGGCTGCCAGTCCAGACGGACGTGTTTCTAATTACTCTTGCATATATTGAAAGTTCTTATAAATCTTTTGCCTTAGTTTTACTCATAGTTGAGCATATTCTACTATTAATATAAAATAAACATCTCCAACTGCAGACAAGAAATATATTTAAACAATCTGTCACATTAAAATCGATCTAACAGTGATTTTAATTATTGTGCCTCATCAGGAAGTGGGGGCTTCTGGATCTGCATATCTTTCAACTAGACAAGTACCAAACTATTTATTTAATCATTGGATAATCATAGCATTGAGGATCTAGTCTCATAAATTGATAAAGCTTATTAATAAAGGATATCCATCAGATAAAAACCTCCAATTTGGGATTCCAAATTGTTCAGTTCTCCAACGGACATTTTCAACTCCTATAGGATAAGAACTAACATTCACTGTAGATGTCAATAACACCCACATACACAGGCATCATAAGCCTATATTAGTAATTTAGTCTTTGTGTTACATATTAAGAAGAATAGGGGATTAAGATTAAGGATTATAGGACGAATAGTCTCAAATTTGTACATAGTCTTAAGAAAAACTGTTTAGGCATAATTCATAAGGTCAATACGACAGCATTGATAATAAGAGCACTTAAAATTTAGAGGGTAAGCCACTATTTATTCAAATTTGTTACGATTATAGGATTCTAATTAGTTTTAAGGATCTATAAGATAGCAGTCTGGCAAAATAAGCGCAATTATTCTTTAAAAAGAACGAGTTTCATTGATTATTCCCTGTATTGGACTTACATTAATGGCGAGTCAAGATAGTTCTAGTAACGTTGCTAAACGAGGGAGAAGCTCTGGAGACGCTTCGGAATTTGCGGATAGAATCGGAAAAAATCCCAGAGTTCATTCCCCTCCTCAATCAAGTATCAGTGTAGATTCTAATTTGGTTGAATTTTCTCCCGGGGTCTTAAGTAAAGTTGCAGTTTCATCGGGGAATGACAAAACTGTCAACTGCAACAATCCAAAAACGGCTGGTCTGACGACTCAACTAATCCCCATTGGGATGAATAGTCCAGTGGGTACAGAGATTGTTGCTTCTGGTAATGTAGAATCCGGGAATTCGGAGACGGAGAACGATAACAATGAAAATGAAGAACAAGAAGAGACTTTCGACAGGAGATATTATCTCAATCAGAAAGATAACAGATATAATTCTTCTTCGATTCCTCCTTTTATAGTGTTCTTGATCGAATCAGATTTGAGCGAAAACTTGGGGAATTTGTATCCAGAGATAATAGGTATAGAACTAAATAACATCAATGTAGAAGTCAACTCTATTACAAGCGCTGGGCCTGATAAGATCGTAATCTGTTTTGATTCGGCTACAGGAGCCAATGAATTTGTTTCAACGAAAATTCAAGCTTTGAGAGATAGTTGGAGAGCTATAATACCAAACTCGGCAATCTATCAGATTGGTATCATACGTTCATTTCCTATAGAATTTTCGGAGGAGCTATTTTGGAAGGGACTGGATGCGGAGTCGAAATCGGTAATTGAGAAAGTGGAATTTTTTAAAAAAAAGTCAGTCTCTTCATCAAATGGGGTAACCATAGTCAGCTACGACAATACGGGAACTGTCAAAGTTTTCTCTAGATCTAAACTGCCCTTGGCAGTGTACATATTCAGAGCAGTGAAAATCTGTGACAAATTCGTTCCCAAAATCAAACGCTGTTTTAGATGCCAAAGATTTGGTCATATTAATAACAATTGCACACACCCTATAAGATGCGAAAGATGTGGGGGAAAACACCCAAGTGACGACTGTGAAAATTCTATTTCATGCCCTAATTGTAAAGGAGTTCACTATGCCTCGGATAAACAATGTATCGTTTACCATTTTAACCTCGAGCTAATGCAATTATGATCAAAATCCGAGGCCAATATAAGAGAAACTGCATTCTTGGTGGCAGAAAAGTTCAAAAAAGACTTTAACATAGTTATTGAAGACGATAATGTTATATCAGCGGGGGAAGATGAAGCAAGATATTTCAATAGTAAAACATCAGAGGTAAGGACAAATGAAACGGAGGTATTGGATAGTGCAGGCCCCTCTAATGCGCATATAAATAATCAATTAACGGCGGGATCTGATTTAAATGACAGAATTAATACAGAGGAAAAACGCCGGAACAAAATCAAGTTAGGTCAGCAGGTGCTTGACCAAATGAAAAGCAAACTAGTTAATCTTTATGGTAATGATTCGGAATTTCTAAAGGCTTACGATGCTCTTGAAGTTCTAACCTTATCGGAAGTAGAAAATTTGCAGTAGATATAGGGTTTTGGGAAGCTCAAGACGTCCACCCCTCGTCATTTTGATGAGGGTTGTTTCGTGGGAGCACCATAAAGCTCAGCTAGTCGTTGTCGTGGCTCTGCTGGATCAGAGCCTCTCACAGGGATTGCGGAATGGAGGGATCACAACCCCTATGATAATTAATAGCATAAATATAATAAGTATATAATTTGATTCAATATATAGATTAGGGTTTTGCATGTGTTTATAAATCGCGTAGTGTTCATTAATTTTAAGCAGGATGAATATACCGGGAGATTATGTGGAAATGAAAGGCTCGAAGCGCGCAGGCGCTGATTTATTCGAATATTTCGAGGGTCACCAATTTCAGACTCGCCACGAATATCCCTAGAGTCCGTCTGCTATTTGTTTCTGATTGTTGTCAAATACAAATGGCGGCAGATCGTTGCAGGAATAGGTTATGTTTGTGTGAATCTAGCAGACGACAGAACTAGGGATATTACTGAGAAGTGAGTGGAGTCCCTGGCGCTATTCTGCTGGCCAATGAGATTTAGGTAAATCAAAGTTCGCGCGCTTGGAGCCTTTCATTTCCACATAATCTCCCGGTATATTGAACTCGGATCTGATAGTACTAAACAATGGAGAGGGCACTAGAATGTGTCAAGCGGGAAACCGAATAAGTGCCCCGGATATCTCTCTGGCTTCTCCGGATATATCTATCTTTTTAAACTGGAGTGTCCTCAAAGATACTCATCGTAGCGATCATTTTCCACTGAAAATCATTATAGATAAGGGATCCATGCAAAGAAATAACGTAAGACACAAGATAGGTTTAACAAGAGTTGATTGGGCTAGATTTTCTAACGATCTGGGGGAATATTGTGAGGGAAGCCCAGCTTTGAACGAAATTAATTACATGGAGGAATATGAGTCTTTTGTAGATAACATTAAAAAAACAATAGATAAGGCCGGCGGTAAAGTAATATATGGGGAGGAGTCAAATTCAAATATTAAAGCCCCGCCACCTGCTAGATGGTGGGATAATGAGTGTGCGAAAGCCGTTGATGAGAGGAGACAATCTCTTAAAAAATTTTTAATGCATAATACGAATATAAACAGGGAAGAGTACGAACGTACATCAAAACGTACATCGGCTTTATTGAAAAAAAAGAAAAGAGATAATTTTATTGAATTTTGTAACTCTTTGAACCCCTCCAAACCTATCGATCAAATATGGAAATCCATAAAAGGATTTAAACACAGAGTATTACAAAACCCATCTCCGTCAACCGATACTAATATTACTAGCGAAGATCCCAAATTAATCGAGGCTTTTCAAAAGTTAGCTTCAAACAGAGTGGGAAATAAGGCAGTCGTGGATTGGGCATATGAAGCTGATCTCTCGCCTTGCTTAAATGAAGATATTAAGACAATCGAGGTATCTAGAGCTATTGAAGTTTCTAAAAAAAGATCCGCACCTGGCTTAGACTGTATCAATTACGAAATCATCAGACATTTTCCCAATAACGTTATCATCTGGCTAAAGGATTTATTTAATATAATATTAAATACGGGCATTCCTCCTAAGGCATGGTTAAGATTTAAGATCAGTTTCATTCCTAAACCACAGAATAAAGGGTATCGGCCGATTGCTATGGCATGTTGTATATATAAGATCTTGGAGAGAATTTTGAATGACAGACTTATGTGGTGGGTTGAACGTCACAAAATCATTCCGGAAGAATTTTGCGGATTCAGAAGGGGGAAGTCATGCTATGACAATTTGGCTAACCTTCGATTGGACTTAGATATAGCGAGAACGCAAGGAATGAGAACCGGAGTGATCTTCATTGATATTGAAGGGGCCTATGATAATGTAAATATAGACAACTTGATTAAAAAATTAATAGAACTAAAAATACCTCCAAAATTAGTGAGATTCATTAATAATATTTTTTCCTATAGGGAAATAAGGGGGTACATAGAAGGTGAGGAATTGGGAGTTAAATCAACTAACAAGGGCCTACCTCAGGAATCCATTTTAAGCCCTTTGTTATTTAATCTTTATCTATTAAATATCAATAAAAACCTGGATTCATCTATTAAATTTTCTTCTTTTGCAGATGATATTAGAATAAGTACATCTAATTCCAGAGTTGATTTGATCTTGTCCACTCTGAAAAAGAACTTACTATTAATTGAAGAAAAACTAAAGCTAGATGACCTATCCATTTCATTTCCAAAAACTGAGTTAATGCTGTTTGATAGCGGCAGATCAATTATTAAAGAAAACTCTAGGAAAATTATTATTAGGAACCACATTATTTCAAACAAGTCACAGGCCAAATATTTAGGTGTCACTTGGGATTCTGGTTTAAACTGGGACGCCCATCTAAAAAAAGTAAAAATGAAAGCAAGCAAACTCGTAAATATACTTTCTAGCATAGGAAAGTTCAATTGGGGAGCTCATCCTTCAATCATGATTAATATTTATAAATCTTTAATTCGCCCCGGATTGGAATGGGGAGGGTTCTTATTCAGCCCCAGTTACTATGAGAAATTGAATAAATTAAATGTGATACAAAATGGAGCTTTAAGGAAAGTCTTGGGCTGTATGAGAACTACCCCCATCAACATTCTACTACATCTAAGCGGAAGCCTTACACTAATAGACAGGATAGAGGAATTAACAAAAAGATTCATAATTAAACAATCCAGCTACGTGAATAGCTCCTTAATGCATAAAATGCAGCGATTATTGATACTAAAAAATCAACCTCATATAAGAGAAGAACATCATTTGGATTCTTCTCTGTATTCTTTATGGAAAGAGATTAGACAGGATATGGGAGATATAATTAGATATGAGATCTTACCTACCTTTTCAACTGAATTTGAAGCCCTATTTATAAGGAATCATTTTGACTGGGAATCTGGAAAAAATTTCAGGCCTCCTGAGGGCCATCCGGATAATTTTGGGACATTCTTATCAAGCAATTATCCCAACCACAGACTTATTTTTACGGACGGTTCCCTCGATTCACAAAACAACCTATGTGGTGCGGGTATAGTCGTTAATGATTATCCTAACCTTTCCAGCCAAATATCCCTCAATCCGAGAAATTCTATATTTAATACAGAAATGTTCGCAATTCTTGAGGCTCTAAAGCTCTTAATAAGTAATGAATTACAAGGGGATTTCATGATTTGTTCAGATTCTAAGAGCACAGTCATGTGCTTAAGTCGAATGGGATTAGATTCAAATATGAATAGCTATGCCTCGGAAATAAGATCGATACTACATAAAGAATCCACCAGAGGAAGGAATATATTAATAATTTGGGTTCCTGCTCATGTTGGCATATATGGTAATGAACAGGCAGACATAGCTGCGAAAGCAGCAAGCAACAAACGAATTGTTGATAACAAAAACATAATTGCAAAAGATTTGAATTCACTAATTAGAACACAGGCTATCCAAGGAACAAGTAGGTTTATAAAAAGATATGCAGCTCCTCCTAGCAATAAAGGAACCAGATTTGTAAACTTTTCCAAAGACTTTTCGACTAGAGCTTGGTTTAAGTTAAGTGGTTTGGATAGACGTAGAATAGGTGTTGCAAACCGATTTAAATCTGGGCATTGCAGAACCAGAGCACATTTACACAGGATGAACATAGTCCCCGATGGTCTATGCGAATGTGGATTAGAAAACGAAACATTGGAACATGTGTTTTGGATGTGTCCTAGGTATGAAGCTTCCAGGGGGGGATTAATTAATTTCTTTAATAATAAAGGCCTGCCTATAGGCTCAGATATAGATGAAATGGCTATCACAGGGGATAACGACACCCTGATCAGATTGATAGCATTTGTCATAGACAATAAAATCAGTGTTTAAACTACTATTGTTGTCAATTACGTTAATGTAGTATACCGGGAGATTATGTGGAAATGAAAGGCTCGAAGCGCGCAGGCGCTGATTTATTCGAATATTTCGAGGGTCACCAATTTCAGACTCGCCACGAATATCCCTAGAGTCCGTCTGCTATTTGTTTCTGATTGTTGTCAAATACAAATGGCGGCAGATCGTTGCAGGAATAGGTTATGTTTGTGTGAATCTAGCAGACGACAGAACTAGGGATATTACTGAGAAGTGAGTGGAGTCCCTGGCGCTATTCTGCTGGCCAATGAGATTTAGGTAAATCAAAGTTCGCGCGCTTGGAGCCTTTCATTTCCACATAATCTCCCGGTATGTGGTTGTCTGTTCTAGAATTCTCCTTGACCCTATGTGCTGTCCTAAGCTGTTAAGTCAAGTTACAATCGTGGAAAAGTGTAATACATAATAATGACACTAAGGAGCTTTAACTATTATTAACTTTAAATAAAAAAAAAAAAAATAAATAAAAAAAAAATTCAAAAAAAAAAAAAAAATTAAAATTTAAAAATCAAAATAATAATAATAAGAACAAAATAATAAAAAAATGAATAAAAAAAAATGAATAAAAAAAAAAAAAAAAAAAAAAAAAACCTAATAAATAACAGATACACAATTAAAATTAATAAGTAATCAAGCTAATAAGGAGAAAATAATTAAATATATGAGAATGTTTAATACCAAATACACTCAGTGACAAAAATAACGGGCCACTCAAGTTTTCCGGAAAAAACACCGTTTTTCGAAACGGTATTACTCGATGAAAAAATATTAGAAGAAAATGGTCAAGGGAGCATTTTACAGGTTGAAACGTCATCTTTGAGCTCGTTTCCGAAAATTTCACCTGCGATTGTTTTTCACCTGTTGGCGCAGGTTTGAATAAAGAGCCGGAAAATAAAAAAAAATTTGACCATTTCAAACTTGGCTGCGGGGGTGAAAAACAATCGCAAAAAATTTTCACGACACTGGTTGTGTAGCCTCAGGTCTGCTCTTCAAAACGGTTCTCGAAATTTTTGTCCACGACTTTTTTTCACCAGGTTATTGAATTTTTAGTAAGTATAGACCGTTTTGGCGTTACCCAGGATGCACCACGTGGAGGTACGGTCTTCAAGCACCCCACGCATTTGTGTGTGTTTCTGTATGTTTGTGTGTGTAGGCAGCGATCAGGACCCCCAGGTGCTTCACTTCCAAGGTATTGATGACTCCAAGCCCTCGCTGTACTGCATGTGTTAGCTGTCTGTGTGCGTAGGTGTGAGTATGAGCAAGTGTAAACTGGAGGCTTTCTTAAAATGTCGTGTTACCACCTTTATTTTGGATCACCGCATCCAATTGTTTGCACATGTTGATGCACGCTAGGATTTTGATCTGAGGAATCGTGTCCCATGCTTCGACGAGCATTACCCTCAACTCGTGAAGATTGAGTGGCTGTACGGTTCACTTCATTTTTCTGCAGGATAACGCTTGGCCTTATACCACGCGGCATGAGCAGAACTTTTTGGCTAATCAAGACATCACAGTGTTAGATCACCCGTCAATGAGTCCTGATTTGAATCCAATCGAGTATGTTTGGGATATGCTGAATCGTGAATCGCGTAGTCGACCCGTACAGCCAGCCAATCTTCATGAGTTGAGGGTAATGCTCGTCGAAGCATGAAACGCAATTCCTCAGATCAAAATTCGAGCGTGCATCAACATGTGCAAACAGTTGGATGCGGTGATCCAAAATAGAGGTGGTAACACGTCATTTTAAGAAAGCCACCAATTTACACTCGCTCATACTCACACCTACGCACACAGACAGCTAGCACATGCAGTACAGCGAGGGTTTGGAGTCATCAATACCTTGGAAGTGAAGCACCTGCGGGTCCTGATCGCTGCCTACACACACAAACATACAGAAACACACACAAATACGTGGGGTGCTTGAAGACCGTACCTCCACGTGGTGCATCTTGGGTAACGCCAAAACGGTCTATACTTACTAAAAATTCAATAACCTGGTGAAAAAAAGTCGTTCACAAAAATTTCGAGAACAGTTTTGAAGAGCAGACCTGAGGCTACACAACCATCGTCGTGAAAATTTTGTGCGATTTTTTTTCACCCCCGCAGCCAAGTTTGAAATTGTCGGATTATTTTTTATTTTTCGGCTCTTCATTCAAACCGGCGCCAACAGGTGAAAAACAATTGCAGGTGAAATTTTCGGAAACGAGCTCGAAGATGACGTTTCAACCTGTAAAATGCTCCTTTGACCATTTTTTTCAAATATTTTTTCATCGAGTAATACCGTTCCGAAAAACGGTGTTTTTTCCGGAAAACTTGAGTGGCCCGTTATTTTTGTCACTGAGTGTATATTAAATAACAAATCTTATTTGTGATTCAATAAACCAATTACAAATATACGATCCGAATAAATCCTTGGTGAATTTACCCTAGATTAAAGAAAGGTCTTCAATATACGGATACCAATTACTTGTCTATATCACTGAATTTCTCGGGCTTAACGAATCAATCACTGACTTATCACACACTCATCGGCAGTATCCTAAACTCATCACGACAAATACAACGGATTATTCTCCACTTAAACAAAATAAAGGTTATTTACAATGCCGCTCAGATAAGAGCAAAATCAAGTGTTAAATAACCTAGAAAGTTTGGTTTTAGTGAGTTTTAAAAGAGTGCAGTTTTTTTTGGGAGAGTTAAGTTGGTACGTCGGCTTTGGTCCGAGTAACTGAGGAATTAAAAAAAAAAAAAAAAAAAAAAATTTCATTTCACAACATGAGTGATTCAAGGTTCGTATAGTAATTTAACGAAGTTATGACATGATCTAACATATGTTGTTGTTTCAACGTAGTTTCAGTGTTTGCAGTATTCTGGATTTTCCTGACGAAATTTTAGTCAAGATTATTCTGCATTTTGATGCCAGAGAACGACTGGCTTTGGCGAATTCTTGCCAAAGATTCAACGATCTTGTGTTTGGTGATGGAGAATTATTGAGGTAAGAGATGCTTGGGTTTTGTACTTTAGTTCCGGGCTCACATACAGCTTAGAATACATTGTTGAGTCTTTGCCTCGTTTTATTTGTTTCTCTGTTTGCGCGGATCTTTTCTAGCTATTTCCAAACGAGACACAATGTTTTTCTGCGAATCAACCTCTCTCGCACTTCGTACACGAATTCATGAAAACCTTTACACCTACAGGATTTAGATTCAACGTACTTATTTAGCACACATTTCCGCACGGTGTAAACTATAGATATTAAAATCGGTTTGGAAACTTGAGGGATAGACGCAGAAATGACATCGGTTAAGGCTGTCCGAGGGGGTGGTATGGTGGGGGTAACGGCACATACACATGTACACACCTACGCGTAAATTTCGCACGCTAAATTCTCGGGAATAAAGAATCATTTCAAGAATCTGATGTGTACGAAATATTCCTTGATCGAAATTGTTCTGGGTGAAATAGTGCAGGTTAGCCACGAATAAGCCTGACGTCCTAATTAAACATTAATATAATTTCCTCGTGACAGCTGGCACACGGATACACACACTGACACAGTAAACATGGCCGCCGCGTAAGACGAGTGATATCAAATTTTGGCGATATAATGATTTCTTGCACTCGACGTGTACTGAGCGATATTTCACCCACAACAATATTCTAGCAGAAATAGTTCAACCACCATCCTCGGTTGTAAAGCTATCCACATTCGGAGAATTCAGCGTGCGAAAATTTCTAGTCAATAGATGGCGCCGCTATTGGCTCGTCGACTCAAGTCAACTCAAGCCGTCAGGACCCATCGCCGAATAAACATTTCCGAGAGCCCCGTCTGTTTCACTCACACAATCACACACATTTCCATCTTATACAAAACGCATACTATGGCGGCTTGAAACAGTGCGCTACGTGAATGTCCTACAGATTCGCATTTATTTGATAGTAATTGTTAGCTCCGAAATCACTAAAAAATCGATTATTCGTTTTTGCCAGAAAAGTACTCGAGAGGCCTTTTCCCGCTTTGTGAGAAATATTCCAGTCCCTCAGATTTTTTTTTAGTTTATGGGCAGCAGATTTTATAAATCAAGTCAACGAATTTTTTTATTTTTTTTCCTCACAAACTCCTAAAATCTCATAAAACTATTGGGAGCACCATCGAATGTGAGTTTCATGAAATATCAAGTCAAGGTGTAAGCCACATGGTCAAACGTATGGGTACTTCAGTACTCCCAGATGCAATGAAAAGCTTGAGCGCTGAAGAGATGAAATTTCTTTCTAAAGCTTCTTCCCATTTTCTCAAATTAACTTTGATGACAGATATGAGGGGGACATAAAGGTACCTGAATCAAAAAAGCCATTACTGATAGGCTAAGAACTTGTCAGTCCACCGATCAACAATCCTCAATAATTGAGTATAAATAATTTCAAATGAATCAAAATGTTGAAGTTTTTAGTTGCTGTAGGGTCTTCTTTTGATGGTAAGCACAGAAGATCAGACCAAACATTTGGGATAGGCACCAATACTAGTAGGTATACTCGAATCGTAGGCATAATTAGCTGCCAGTTCAAAATGTATAAAACCAACATGATATAAGGCGATGATGAATAATAAATCATTCTGACTACACCTAATGATACTCGGAAATACGTTTCTAGTTCTAATTATGTTTGGTAGAGAAGAATCGTAAGATTGTTTTCGTATTTTCTAGCTTACTGCATTTCTCTTGTAGGGCAACTCATAAGATTTAGCATACCTATGGAAGCATGTTGGGAACTAAGAACTCAGTCGACTGATCTTCCTAAGGGGGTCTGCGACTGAGATTTTTACAAGAACTATTTCATTTTTTGCAAATTAATAAAAACTAGAGAAATGCTTTCTACAATTTTTAGATTATGGAAGTATATATGTATTGGAGCATGAATTTCAATTTTCTGCAATGCAATTGTATGCGCAGGGAACCTTTCGCAGAAGATCTTCTACGTATTTCTACGAAGGTTCCCTGTGCTGAAATTTTATCGCAGACGATTGAATTATTTTTTCTATACAAATACACCATAAAGTAAGGATTGTAGTAAGTGTTTTCTCATTGGACCTTTTATAATCACAAACATGCCAAATAACATCAAATTATATAAAAAAATGTGCAACTCAGTTTATACATGTTGACATTATTGGAACAATCGAAAGTTTATTTGGAAATTTAGAATTGTTTGAACGATAATTTCAAGTAGAATTACTGGATTAATGTTTAATGTGTCACGTCTACTATCAATTTTTATGTACCCAGTTTATAAATGAACTCGATGTTAAGATATGAATAAATAATTTCAGTTTTGTGATGTATTGGCTGTGAAATTGTTTACAGACACGAAAGAATTCAGATTTGAGATATATTCTTGATATTTAAGGGAAGACCCTAGTGGAACTGAAAACTTTTATATCTTTCTTATGATCGAAATTATTTGTAGGTCATGTGAAACTGTATTCCAAACCTAAGAAAATCACACCTTAAGCTGTAAGATTACTTGAGAAATGTAGAAGCTACGCAACATTCAATGGTAAAAATGTACTGAACTTCAAAATGCTTCTTGCGTCTTAGTTTTCATTGCATCATATTCCTCTTCGTTTGATGTCTTCAGCACACTGAGGCGAAGAAAGTGAGGGATCGGATTTGAGTTTGGATTACTCGTTTCATTTTGAGAGAATTTATTATTTTTGATTTCAAATTTTGAGCGTTTTTCATTTTATATAAGACCAAACAAAATGTTCCTTTTGCAATAGATTAAAACCGATCCCTCATTTTATGCATAAGGTCTGTGTGAATCTTCACTGCGAAGGAGAAGTTGATCGGAGCAAAACTCAGACGCAAGAAGCATTTAGCGTAGCTGAAAAGATAGTTCTGAGTAAATGGCATTTTAGTGAAAACTGGTGTAAGTTAATTAAATTCTCCGTAATATATGGCACAAAATGATTGGAACGGTCATATCATTAAACTTTATGATCAACGTATCTCAGATTTTCTATTTTTGCTGCGGTGGCATCTCGGACCGTGACTCCTCTTCGCCCTGCATCTGTAGATTCACCGTCCCAAAAAAGGAAATCAAAACAAGAACTAAATTAGCTGTTGCGGTTCCCAGAAAAACTTGGCGCTGATCTATAACACTCGTTTATCTCTGGCTGTTGCCTTAGAACAGTAACGCACGCATCGCCCAACAGCTGCCGTTAAGGGGGTACGTACACCTTTAAAATAATTTTTTTCAAATTACTGCTACGCTCTGAGAGAACATTCTAATGACTCAGTTTTTCTACAGTTGATTAGTGCTATTTTGATACATAGTTCATGATTTTTCCAGATCTTAGGTCCTCCGCTGAACATAAATTCAGTCCACCGAAGAAAAAGCAGTGGTCGTAGGATGCAGGTTGCTGCGTTGGATGAAATTTTTTCAACTTTTGAGGAAATATTCTTTATGAATGTAATTTCGGACCAAACCAATAATATTTGATGAATGTAATTTTTAGACATAGAAATTTTTGGTTTCAAAACATTTTTTCCAGAATAATGGAAAAAAAATTTCTATGTCTAAAACTTCAATTCATCACATATTATTGGTTTGGTCCGAAATTACATTCATAAAGAATATTTCCTCAAAAGTAGAAGAAATTTCATCCGACGCAGCAACCTGCATCCTACGACAATTGCTTTTTCTTCGATGGACTGAATTTATGTTCAACGGAGGACATAAAATCTGGAAAAATCATGAACTATGTATCAAAATAGCACTAATCAACTGTAGAAAAACTGAGTCACTAGAATGTTTTATCAGAGCATAGCAGTAATTTGAAAAAAATTATTTTAAAGGTGTATGCACCCCCTTAATTTTGAATAGAGCTTTGTTTGAGCACTTACACTAGATACGCTGCAGAAGAAAGCTTTCGTTGGCATTCTTAGCTCTTCCATGGCTAATCTCTCATGAACAGATATTAGTTACTCAATTAGTAAGGATTTTCAATCTAGCGACTGCCAATTCTCAGCGTAGCATTGATGGTTTCCTTCAATTCAGGGACATTACTTATCCATCACATAATTGTTGTCCCACAGAAGTTGGATTTAAAACCAAGAAAATATGTTCACGAAGAAATTTTATATTCTGAGCGCTCCAGCTTTTCATTGCATTTCGGAGTCCTGCAGTACCTATACCCATACATGGCTATGTAGTTCATACTTTGACTTTATATCTTATGAAACTTACTTTCAATGGTATTTTCAATAGTTTCATGAAATTCTAGAAGTTTATTGTGGAAAAGCAAAAAAAAAAATTTTTTTTAATTAATTTTTTTTATAAAATTAGCTGTCTGTGAACTAAAAAAAATCAGATGGCCTTGAATATTTGTCACAAGGTGGAGACAGGCCCCTAGAGTATATTTCCAGCAAAATCGCAAAATCGAATTTTTAGGCGATTTTGTTCAAAATCTCAGTAGGGTCTTCCCTTAACGAATGGTGTGAAATTTAGGGCCCTCTGATTTGCGCCCATATTTTAGCGGGGTCCTGTCGGGCTTAATTCTCAAACTCAACGCGCAGCGGCGCTGCGAACGATCGAAAAAATGGCGGTCCCCCTTGGACAGCCTTAACGCGGCGATGATGAAAAATGGTGAAAATCGTTGAAAAACTGAAACTTCCCATGAGTTTAATGCAATTTCCTTATCTCATACGGTAGATACACTTGTCTAGGATGATCACATGTAATTTCGTTTGTTTCGGATTATCGATACTAGAGTAATCCCGTACGAATCAATTATGGGTCTGTCTATAAAAGCTGTGAATTTACACTTTGTACACGATTTCATGGAAACCATTACACTTACAGGGTTTAGGTTCCACGTACTTATTTAACACGCATTTTCACACGTTGTGAACTAAGGATATTGAAATCGGTTGCGAAACTTTCGCGATAGACTTGGAAATGAGATTGCTAAACCCGATGATGATGAAAAATTGAGGAAATCTTTAATAAACTGATAATTCCCATGAGTATAATGCAATCCCTGTAGTTCACGCCGTAGATATACCTGTCTAGAATATTCATGTGAAATTTGGTTCGTTTCCGATGATCGGTGCTAGAGTAATCCCGTACGAATCAATTAATTATGGGTCTGTCTAGAAAAGTTCCAAATTCACACTAGTCATAATAATCATAGGTCTAAAAATTTGATGCGTCAAGGTGTATGAATCTCATGTCCATGCGGTTTCAGGAATTTGGATTTTACAGGAGAACGGCAGCTCACAAAAGAGTCTGACATTCAGCTATATTTCAACAATGAAAAGACGTACAAAAAAATTCTTAGGATAAATACTGAATGTGTGGAGGCAATCAGAAATTTGAGCAGTTCAATCGGCAAGGCGATAAACCTAGTCGAATTGAACATTCTGCGTGGATTGCATTTCGACTCTGTCGAAGAATTGTCTCGTTTTTTAAAACCTCTGGTTCATCTTAAACGGTTGTCTTTCAATTGGCCGGCATCATCTATGCAAACAAACTATGATAATCCCGAATGGAACCAAGTTTTGAAAGAACCGTTCAGTAGACTCACGTATTTGTCGTTAAATATTTATCATTACACCAACCAGTTTCTACTGAATTTACAACTCTGCCAGCAGCTCGAGGAGCTGCGTATGTCGATTACAAGCAAAGTAGAAGATTCTCAAAGCCCACTGCGTCAAGATCTCATTAAACTAAGCAACCTCCAGTTCTTTCGGCTCATTAGCGGTAGTCGAGATTTAGCGCTGCTAAGGAAACATATCATGTGTATTGTTCCTGACCCTGCTGAATGGACAGACTTTCACGTAGCTAATCCATGGGATGCAATCATTTACCTTGGTATGTTATCAGAATGACCAATTCTAATCCACATATCACATTCCATCATATAAATCATCTATACCATAATTGAGATTTTCCAATCGTCGATCACTGACTTCTCGATGATTACATTTCAGGAAGGAACCCAGAAGTTTGTCCAGAATTGAGTCGGGTCAAAGAAATGTCACTGCCTGATTATGTTCTCGAATACCGTTCAACCTACTCGATCGACAGGGGTTGGACTCTGGTCACTGAAAATCTGTTGAGCGAAGTAATTAGAGTGACTCACGATGATTCACCAAAGAAATTTTGTTGTTTGTCTTCGCATCAATCTCCTTTCATCCATCCATGTACGCTGGAGATCGACGAGGCAAAGGTAAAATTATAAGTTCGAGCAGATATAGATTGTCAAAAATTCCCATTGTATTGTGAATTTGGATATTTTAATGTTTCAGAAACTGCTGAAGGATCCTAGATATCAGATATCTTGTTTAAAATTCTACCACGTCATAGAGAGAAATTGCGACGTGCATTTGCTTGCATCTGCTTTTCCGAATCTGACTAAGCTTGTCCTATTTCGGATAGGTAACAGGAATTGTGAGTTAATACGTTTAATCCATGAACTCGACAAACTTCTAGACTAGTCGGAACTTTCGCGTGTTAAAATCTACTCTTGAGAATAATTCTCAAATGAAACTTTGTATATTTCAGCAATGTTAGCGCCAGAGAGTACCAAGCCACTCCGCAGACGCCTGAGTAAAAAACGAAGCGTGGCATCCGAGGAAGATAGCGATGCGAGGAACGAGGACTCTTCATTCAAAATGCTCGTAGAAAATACACCACGCCTCAAAGTCCTGAAGATCTCTCCGCATTGCCGGTAAGATGATGACCGCTCTAATATATGTAAAATATTTTATCTCGTTCCGATTTGACTGATAACTTCATCGACTCGCCACAGGCAGGACAGTCCGACAAATTGGGACTTGGACGCATTAGATCTGATTTCGGGTTGGAAGAATCTGACGGTTTTACGATTATATGACGTACCAATAAGAGATGGAGACTTTCTGATCGATATTGGAAAAGAATGTAAGAAACTGGAAGAAATATGGTTGATAGATGTCGGTCACAATTGCAGCTATGAGAGCAAACTATTGCAAATGCTTCATCACTGTGAGGAATTGAGAAAACTTGGTATATGTGGCATGCGCCTAAATCATATGTCTGAGATGTTCGACATACTTTCACATCGTTCAAAACTCGAGTGTCTCGAATTAGGAAACAGGATTGAAGAATATAATTTTGTTGAGGTGGTGACGTCTTTTGAAAAAATGCTGCGCGATTGTCAAAAGTTGAACGACGTCTTGGCTGATCTTAGCCCGTTAAGAACCTTTGAGGTGCTCGGACCTGCTATGGACAGGTAAAAATCGTTTTTCTCGATTCATCAAAGGCATTAATAAATCATTGGATGTCCAAACCGGCGAATCTATTTTTCGATATTATTATTTTACAGAATCGTTGAGGAATTAAATCGGCCGAATTTCGACTTCAGCTATACTCAATCTGACAATCAATAAATCTAGTCAAATTGAAGATTCTGGATGAATTGTAAGTCGATTGCGCTGAAGACGCGTCTCTTTTTCTGAAACCTCTGGTCCATCTGAAACCTAGTCATCAGAAAAAAAGTTATATTTTTTATACCGATTATGCCTAATAAATCCAGTTGAATGAAAAAAACTAATAATAATATTAGAAAAAAAAAACCAAACTGAATTGAGCTTTATCATTTATAATAGATAATATATGATATAGGTGATAAATCACTTTTATTAGAAAAATAATCTGATTTAAGCAAAAGAGAAATTGATAGTCAAAAAATGTATATTTTCTGAAAATCGATTGTGTTTAATTAAATGTAACGAAATAAAAAGAAACAGTATCAAGTAGAGTGGTCGAAAATATTTATTATTATCTTATAATATAGAATATATTCTCAATTTCAATCCATAAATTCAACGATTCATGAATCGACTCTGAAAGGTAAGAATTTTTAAAAACTTGTAATCTTCCCGCGCTTGGAGTCGTTTCTCATCGCGATTTTCTGTGGGCCGGAAGGTGGCTGTCGATATCACTGATCAAAACCAAAGAAAACATTATCACTCAAAACCACGTGTAAACATGAGCAATTCAAGGTTTGTCGTAATTGGACCTAACAACAACACGATCTAAAATTGTTAATTCAACGTTTTTTCAGCGTCCTCAGTATTCTTGATATGCCTAATGAAATTTTGGTCAAGATTATTCTGTATCTTTATCCCAGAGAACGTCTGGCTATGGGAAAATCTTGCAAGAAATTCAACGATCTTGTGTTTGGCGATGACATAGATATAAGGTTGATCGATAATATAGATTTTCATTTTATCCATAGATTTTTAATATCTGCGCATTATCCGGTGCTACCTCACAACGTAAAATGTTATTATTTGTAGCATAGTATGAGCTAAATAATAGCTAAGAATTGAGCTGCGGCATATGCGGTTACCCTCAGAATAATACATATGAGGCATTCCATGCCAAATCGACCTGGTCCTGACCCTCGACCTCTCAGATCTAGTCCGCGATTTTTTATATCATTCTTCGGATTTCCCAAAATAAATTTGAGTGCGTTATGAATTTTCAAAGTTTTTTTTTCAACACCTCTATGGCCTGGAAAACCTGAAAAAATTCTAAAAAATTCTGTGTCAGAAATAACAATTTTTCAACCAAAATTCATCATGTCTGGACTTTCGCTTCAATCTGTTTTATGTTGATTGAAAAATCTTCATTTCTGACACAACATTTTTGAGAATTTTTTCAGATTTTTCGATCACGGCGATCGAGGTGTTGAAAAGAAAAACTTTGAAAATTCATAACGCACTCAAATTTATTTTGAAAAATCCGAAAAAATTGTGATCGCTATTTAGAGTCAGAAGAATGATATAAAAAATCGCGGACCAGATCTGAAAGATCGAGGGTTAGGACCAGGTCGATTTGGCATGGAATGCCCCACATAATATATGAGTCCACCAATTACCTATGAACGATTCGTGGCGAAAATCTCGATTTGTCTGCAATTTTGATATTTTATATAATAGTATAGAGGGTGATTCAGTTTGACCGGACTATATTAAACGGGCATATTCCTTGTCGAATTCTAAGACTAAAGTTCCTTAGCGAAAAATTCCGGAGATCAACGGTGTCCGAGTTATTAAATATCTTAATTCGGCTATAAAGTATCTTTTTCATCAATAAAAACGGATAACGGGTGTTAATTTTGACTTCGACAATTCCGCTTCTAATCTTTGGCAATCAGGTCGTACGGCTCCTCAGTTTTCGGTTGCCTAGGTCCACCGTTGCATAGTTTTTTTTTCTCAATTTTTCAATTTTTCAAATTTTCACTAAGGAACTTTAGTCTTATAATTCAACAAGGAATATGCCCATTTAATATGGTCTGGTCAAACTGTATCACCCTGTATACTTGGATGTAAAAATCCCCCAAGTTTCAGACCCCAAAGCCGTTCACCATGAATATAGTTCACTTTTACATTCGAATTCTTATCGTGCCCGTATCATGGAAAAAAAATTATCCGACATGTTTTTTGAGTGAAAACGAAAAATTAATTCTTCGAAAAAGACATGATAATCACCCTGTTAGCATGAATAAAAATGATATAAGCCGCTAGCCTAACGGAGCACATTGCATTTGTTGTTCCTATACATTGTATATAGCTGTAGTATAATGTCAGCGCGTCGTAAGTCTGAAAATCGGAATTCAGAATTAGACCACGTGGTGTTTTTTGTTGGTAAGAAATTTGGCATTTTACCAACAGAATATTTAGATGATTCGAGCACACGGGTAAAATTTTTGACTATATCGATAGATGTTCTATTTTACCACCAAATATAGAGGGCAGCATTCGTTGTCACTATTATTTTGTGACATACTGCTATATGACTCCGAATTTTCCCAACTTGTCCAATCTACTAACCTTATATCTATGGAAAAACTAATACTTCCAATGAGTATAATGCAATCACTCCACCAAAAAATAATCAAAGGTTGTGCTCGCTCACTCGATTGGTTGATGATTATCAACATACAAAAGCATTGAAATCAGATACAACTGCCAAGTACCTGTAGAATGATAAAAGTTTGGAATTGAAAAATTTGTTCAAACTAAATAACGTTGTACTCGTTCGCTCGCTGCGCTCGCTCACTCTATTGGCTTATGATTATGGGTTGAAAAAACAATTCGGATGAAGAGATTGAAGATGTCAACATTTATCTAAAAATATTCATAACGAAAAAATAATTTAAAAAAAATTAAAAAAAAAAATTTGGAGTCCGTGGTACGTTGGCGGGCCAATGTTTGAATATCTATCAGATGACATTGACATGGTTCGTGATCGATATTTTATATTTCTTTTTCTACAAAAGGCCCCCCAAGTACCACTACCTCCAAATTTTTTATTTTAATTTTTTTTAAATTATTTTTTCGTTATGAATATTTTTAGATAAATGTTGACATCTTCAATCTCTTCATCCGAATTGTTTTTTCAACCCATAATCATAAGCCAATAGAGTGAGCGAGCGAACGAGTACAACGTTATTTAGTTTGAACAAATTTTTCAATTCCAAACTTTTATCATTCTACAGGTACTTGGCAGTTGTATCTGATTTCAATGCTTTTGTATGTTGATAATCATCAACCAATCGAGTGAGCGAGGACAACCTTTGATTATTTTTTGGTGGAGTGATCTACACATTAATGGACTTGGCGGAAGGTTTTTGCACCAAAGGTGCTTTTTGGGGTTGATTTCACTACTTTTTGTAAAATTTTGCTTGACCACCTAATAATTGTGCTCGCTCGCTACGCTCGCTCGGTTGTTTTGTGCTATTTCATACCGCCCGAAGTCCCTCGATAAGCAGGAACGTCAACAGCAACGAGCACGCGTGTGCTCATAATTTTCCCCAAGTCTCAAATTTGTAGAGTGACGCGTAATGTACTTTCATAGCGTTTACAAATTGTTCCACTACAATAATTTTTTATACCTACAACATCTAACCCTGCGTGCAGCCCTCCTCCTGTCTCATCTGGGCCTGGGACCGGCAATGACGGAGTTACTTGCACGCAGGGTTATAGTTGCTGCTCATGACTAAATATATATGGATATCAGATATATGTATTGCAATTCGTAGGTAGTTTTTTTTTTAATGCAACTAGGTCCTCTGCAAAAAGAACATGTGTGCGTCCCGTACTCATAACGTCAACTTCCAATTCGGGTCTGAACAGAAGGTATCAAAATATTTAGAATTGAGCCTATTCATGCAAGACTAGCGTAGAGCATAAAATGGAAATTTATGAAGTCAAACACCCGCATTCTGCTCTCTTCGTCTGACTTTTGCCGTTTCTCGTATCAAATAACATTATCCTGATACTTTGCAACCCAAGCGTTTTCTCTCATCATCCTCTCGTCTTATATGGCGACTCGCTACAAAATTAAATAATCCATAAATAAGTAATTTCATTCCATTTGTCGTGATAGCACTAATCTTAATTTGGAGAAAGCTTAATAGAGTCGAACATATAGACACAGGTTGCATACCAAAATGTAACAAATTTATTGAAATTTGACATTAAATTATGAATATACATTATGGATTAAAAAATTATCTCCACCGAAGGTCAAAGCACTACGTTGACGTGGAGTGTAGAATAAAGCCTATCGGAGTCCAACAAACAACGTTGACTGAAAATCTCATTTTGACTAGATGATACGGAGTTAGATTATAGGACTCGTCGGAATCCTACGTATAACGTTGACTCACAATTTGAGTCTCAGCAGACGAGCCTTCGGAGATGAGCTTAACATGGAGCTTGAAGTAAAATTCGTTGCAATCCAACGCTTGAACTCGGCTTTATTGGTCTGGCTCCTTGCCGTTCCCTATATGGAATAATGCTATCCTCATATTTTTCTACTTCAACATTTTCTCTTGATTTTCTCTTGTCAGACTTCCTCAGGCGATAACTTGCTAAACAATTGAACCGAAAAAACCGTTTCTTCTGATAATTGCATTCATAAATCAGTTAATATTCATCTGACAGTCTTGTCCGTTTATAATTGTTATTTTATTTATCACCATGAATTTTACACGTCAGCCGATTCGCATAACCTCAAAAGCTCGAGATCGTAGGATTTAAGATTAACCCATCGAAACATTTTTAAGGCGTAAGGTTTTGGCACCCGAGGGGCTTGCGGTGGGTATTCACTAGTTTTTGTACGTTCAAATTTTGTATTAAGCATTGCTCGTATTTCTCTTATTTCCTTTATTATTGGGATTTAAAAACATGAAATGACAATACGCGTCTGCTAGTGTAGGAGACCATAGACATAGAGCATGGACTGCGCGTTCGGGCCGAAAATCGCTCGGTCAGTGGAAAGAGACAGCATATACACGCGGCCAAATCTGTTTCTTTCTAACCAACAACGTCAAATGCATAGAAAGAGACAGATTTGGCCGCGTGTGTTACCCTTCTCTCTCACTGTCGGCGTTACCATAGGCTGTATAGGGAATGCGCAGTCCATGCTCTATGCCTATGTAGGAGACGGTTTCTGTCTGCGATACTGGCGCTATCTACGTCGGAACTATCTCGTACTGACGTCACTCTACAACTTTTGTGTGGATTTTCCCGTCTAGTGATTGCATGGGAATGGTTTGATGTGAATCTTGGTCTGAAGAAGACTAAAGAGAATTCGACTACATGTCCGAAAGGACGATAAGTCATAAAAGGATGAATTGAAAAAAAAGACTAAAGAGAATTCGACTACATGTCCGAAAGGACGATAAGTCATAAAAGGATGAATTGAAAAGACTAAAGAGAAAACCAAACATTGTACGAGGAAACCGGGTATCAGAATCTGAAGTTAATCATATCTCAGTACTCCGGACACCGATTTAATCGATCTAGGGCTCAAATGAAAGCTTTTCATGCCCACATCCTAGATTAAATCAGTTTTAATTCGTGTATGTTGTGAGGTGAAAGAAAACGAAGATACTAGTTCGCGTTATAGGTTAGGGTAGTTGCCTCTCGGGTAAATAGACTCGTTGAGTCTCGCGCTTGAAAAAAATTTTTTTTTAATGTACTTGGCGCGAGACTCTACCGAGTCTCTTGATACGGGGGCATATTACGATCAAATTCATCAAATCCAATAATTTACCGAATTATTTATTCCATTTCATGCTGATTACTCGACTTGAAACTATAAAAATATTAGTATTCAAGAGCTTCAAAATGAGTTCTTGACGATGTCTGTACGACAAAGGGAACCGGAGATATTAACGTTCAAAGAAGAGCGCGATACCGATTTTTGGTGTTTTTTTTCGAAAATTCAACCCCTTGTATCTTCTAAGCCCTTCGAGTTAAGAAAAAAAAATAAAAATGTTTCATTCATTCATTTCACTCAGAAAATATGTAAAAAAATTACATGAAAATCAGAAACATCGAGGAATATTTTTTGCCAAATCCGTCCCGCTTGACGTGGACTGACTCATATAGCACTAAATTTTTTCTCGGTTCCACTTCATTCTTTCATTGAGCATGAAAAAAAAAAAAAAAAAATCATGACGTCGCGCCCTACCTACCCTGGCGCCCCTAAGCCCAGGCTTCGCAGGCCTAGGCCGAAATCCGGCGTTGGGATTGCGCCTTTCTGCCCAAGTAGCGTTTTACCATAGGCGCAGCGTAGGGCCAGTATGAGCTTCATATCGGCCCTACCGTGCCTCCCAATATTGGACCTATCTTGGGAATACGTTGGGATGATCGGTTGGGTCCAGCGCTGGTAGCCGTTGCATGGCCGACACCGCTAACTTTAGTCCAGCCAGCATTGTTTTCTAGCAAAATTATTATTCTACATGTAAATATGCCAAACATTACGCGGCCGAATCATCTGGTCATTAGTTGATAGCATGATGAATAGTACCAAAATAATGAACTATGATTTACATCCTATATTTCGAGTGTTTCGGACCCTTGGTAATTGTAATATCATCACGATGATCATCACTAAAATAGCTTCTGCGGGCGGCCAACGGGCCCGCGCCGGCTGAGTATTGGTTGGCAAGGTTCGAATTCGTGGCCCCGACCAGTGCTGGTTATTTTACCAGCTTCGGCAAATCAGATTGGACCAATGCTGGGTCAGCGTTGGAACTCCACTCTCATTTGTGAGCCCTGGGCCAATATTGGCCCATATTGCACAGCATCGGCAAACGCTACATGGGTGGCAGCAACTCAGGCTGAATTTCGTGAAAATCCACATTTGATCACCGTTATTATAGTTATAAATAAATTGATAATAAAATAATTATATTTCATTAATTAGATTAGTGGAAATTAATTGTTAGACAATTTATGTCATTTGCTTTTCGATGTCGGACCAACAG
This sequence comes from Tenthredo livida, assembly GCA_963992785.1. NCBI lineage: Eukaryota > Metazoa > Arthropoda > Insecta > Hymenoptera > Tenthredinidae > Tenthredo > Tenthredo livida. The sequence goes on from OZ023073.1 coordinate 2,813,858, forward strand.
ACACATCATTACCCGTTTTATTTCTTCTTGGCTGCACAAGCGCGTAAATGGCTATTATAGAAAATATTCAGCGCCGGTTTACTATTTGGATAAAACAATTCGCCTATGCGTACCAAAGAAGATTACAAATACACAACGCGTTCTATTTCAACAATTGTACAATTATTTCAATCGTCAATGAAAAGCCACTAGCAATCATTGACAATATATTTTTCCACACGGCGTGCGCATAGTTCGATTTTGCGCACGCTTCGCGTGCATCAAATTCGACTTAACGCGCGCTGTGTTGAAAAATGGAGTTCGATACTAGTGCGAAAGATGATTCTCGACTCGTGTGATTGTCACCCTCGCTTCGCTCGGGCGAAAAACTTCACACTCGTCCGAGAATCAACACTTTCGCACTAGTATCGAAAAGCACTAATAAAGTCCTCATGATCATTTTAAACACTCTCTTTTATTCAAAAGTGACCCGTTTGACGATCTATGTCCGTGATATCTGCGATTATCTCCTGTACCCTGGTACCAATCTTTTACCATAAATTTTAGTTCTTCACTTCAGGATGATTATATCTGTAAAACTTATGCTTGAAAAAGAAACACAAGAACTTCACTTCAATGTCCTAGAAACCGGACTCTCTAAATTTGAATCAGTGAAAATTCACTGATTGCAGTTATAAGTCTGCCACTGAACCAATCAGTGGCAGACTTATAACTGGAAACCAGTGACTATGGACTGATTGTCAGTAGTTTTCACTGATTCAAATTTAGAGAGTATACATATAAATGGAAAATAATGAATCTTAATTTGTTCAATATTCCAGATGGAATTCTTATTCCACATGAAAGTCATCCAAATTATCTAATACAATCCATTTGCGTTTTTTCGTCCCGAAACCTTGGCTCTCAGTTACTAAATTCACAAGATAGAAGATAAGGCAAATCATTGGTCGTCCGAAACGGGGAGGAGAGCTTTTCAAAATAATGCATTGTATGAGCTGTCTCTATCGAAGTCCGGCCTAGATTAGAAATAGGTTTGGATATCAACTTCGGACGATCCAACTCCCTCCTGATTCTATAAAATAACAATATTGATAAGAATTCGTAAATTTGGAAGTGTAATGGGTAGCTCAAGGTCTTTGATAAATCGGAAAAAACGAGCTTCACCTTTCCACAGCACTAAAGACCTCTTTGGAGATCTTCCACGGGTCAAGATCAGTCGAAAATCTATTCAACCTTCGACATTGTCGGACCATTTTTTCAAGAGACAACCCCATCTTGAGAAGATCCAATTTTTTGATTCCAGCCTGTAAGAAAAACCCTTCGAGTCTTGAACAGTTTGAAAGTATGTCAAACATCTCAGACAAATACTCGAGGTTCAAGTGTGTGATTGAAAGTTTTCTCAAATTTTCACAGTGCTCTAGCATTCGCAACACTTTGCTCTCGTAGCTGTAGCCGTTATCAAGTGGAAGATGGTGCAGCTCAAATTCCTCCAATTTTTTACACTCTCTTCCAATATGGATCAGAAACTCTCCGTCTATTATTGGTATGTACCGCAAGCGGATAACTGTTAGATACTTCCAACCCGAAATCAGATGCAACGCGTCCGTGTCCCAATATTTTCCATTCTGCTCCCTGTGGCAAGTCGATAAAGTTTTTTATTCAACTCGGAATGGTCGAATTTATCGGACAACATATTTTTCACATATGAAATATTACAGCCAAGACCATCTTACCCGTATGCCGGAGAGATTTCCAGGACTTTCAGGCCTGGCGTATTATCCACTAGCATTTTGAATGAGGAATCTACATTCGTTGCGTTGCGATGTTCATTGGATGCCAGGCTTCCCTTCCTGCTTAGGCGTCTGCGGAGGGGTTTGGTCTTCTTCGGCGCTGATATCGTTGAAATATTCAAAATTTCATTTCAGAATTATACTCATAAGTGGATTTTGATACACGAATGTATTTGACTAATATGTACATAGAACTTGTGTCAAGTATAAGATGGATTGAACAAATGAACTCAAAATTACTGTTTATGATCCATGATAGAACGAGAGTGGTCAAGTTCGGAAAAGCAGACGCGAGCAAGTGCACGTCACAATTTCTTTTTACGACGTGTGAGAGATGTAAGTAAGAGATTTGGAATCCAGGATCCTTCAGCAGTTTCTAAAACATTGAAATATCCAAATTCACGAATTGGTCGAGAACGAGTATGAAAAAGCTTATCTCAGGTTCGAAAAGGAAATTTGAGAAAAGGTTTCAACTTCAAACTCGAAATTATAATTTCACCTTTGCCTCGTCGATATCCAGCAGACATGGCCGGCTGTAATAATGTTGAGCCGAAGACAAGCAGCAAAATTTCTTCGGTACATCTTTAAAATTGATTTTAATTACTTCGCTCACTAGATGTTCGGGGACCAGAAGCAAACGCTTGTCGATTATGGTTCTAATATTGATATCCGCCATATAGTCAGGCAGTCGCATCTCTTTGAGGTGCCTCAATTCTTCACAAACTTCAACGTCTTTTTCTGAAAAGTAATCAGCACGTCGACGATTGGCTATTAGAAAATCCGAACTACTGTATACGTCAATTGAGATCAAATCAAGTTAAAAATATACCAAGGTAGGCTTTGGAATGTAAATTAACCAGATAAAAGTTTGTCCATTCAGTACGGTCGGGAACGATAGACATTAAATGATTCGTTATCTGCTCTAGATGTTCAGTAACACGGATCTGAACAGACTTGAGGTTGCTTAGTTTCATGTGTTCTTGCAATGGTCTTTCGTGACTTAATACGTCTCCTTCAATCGACATACGCAGCTCCTTGAGCCCTTGGCAGAGTTCTAAGATGCGTATAAATTCGTATGAGTAACGTCTTACTCCTAACGACAAATACGTGAGTCTGGTCAAAGATTCTTTCAAAATTTCTTTGCAATTAGGATCATGGCATTCTGTTTCTATAGATCGATATGGCGATGGCCAATCGAGAGACAATCGTTTGAGATGAACCAGAGGTTTTAAAAAATTAGACAAATCTTCAACACAGTCGAATACAGATACATCTAGAATGTTCAATTCGACTAGGTATATCGCCTTGCAGATTGAACTGTCTAAACGCTTGACTCCCTGCACGCTTTCAGCATTTATCCTAAGTATTTTCTCATACGAATTTCCATCGTTGAAATATTTCTGGATGTCTGACTCTTCTATGTCCGGCCATTTTCCCGTGAAATCCAAATTACTGAAACGGCAGATACACGAGATTAAGGATGTGAAATATAAGGAACGATGATATCCTCAGATACTCAATTGGATTCAAGAAGTCGAAGAGTCACTTTTTCTCATTCGTAATCACACTTTGCATAGCGTTCTAGTTCAGCTTCCCACCCTCGAGTATAAAACCCAAGCATATCACTCACGTCAATAATTCTTGATCGCCAAATACAAGATCGTAGAATTTCTGGCAAGATTTACCCAAAACCAGTCGTTCTCTGGCATCAAAATGCAGAAAAATCATCACTAAAATTTCATCAGGCATACCCAGAATACTGGGGCTGACGCTGAAATAACGTGTTGAATTAACAATAAGTTTAGATCGTATGATTGTTATATATTCGTTAAATTACTACAAACCTTGGATCATTCATATTGCGGGATGAAATTTACGAGACTTTGCTTCTTTAACAATCAGTGAGTTGGAACTTATTCTTCTTCCGTTGGCTCCTAGCTCCAAGAAGAAATGTAAGTAGCCTAAGCGGGTTGGCATTCGCCTTAGCTTATGGTATTGAGGGCGGGGGGGGGGGGGGGGGGGGGGGGGGGGGGCAGGAAGTCCGTTCTTATCTGTAACAAACAGGGTACACGCCTCTGACCACATCCACACAGTATACACATCGACGGCTGCGTGGAATAACCGGCTATCTCAGAGTCCGGTTGAAAAAGCGGCTATCTCAGAATCCGGTTGAAAAAGCGGCTATCTCAGAATCAATTCGAAAAAGCGGCCTGTGCCTATATGAATAATATAGGCAACAGTCGCTTTTTCGAATGGATTCTGAGATAGCCGCTTTTTCAACCGGATTCTGAGATAGCCGCTTTTTCAACCGGACTCTGAGATAGCCGGTTATTCCACGCAGCCGTCGACATGTTGATGTAATTAAAATCAAAGAACGAAGGAGCGTTCGTTTTGCATACTCAGTGACGGATTACTGCACAGGCGCATGAGGCGCTCGCCTGGGGGCCTCGGGCAGACAGGGGCCTCGAGACGTGAAATTCAAGAAATTACTTTTCAACATTTTAATAATTCACCACTGAGCTCCCCAAAATGAGCAAAATATTCGTGAAGTATTTCAGGGCTCTACCCTACGAATCAAATCATATTCCTTACGGAAGACACACTCAATTTTTGAGTGGAAACACAGAAATTTGGCTGTAAACACTGAATTTTGGGTGTAGAACTCTTGAATTGGGAGTTGACTTTCAAATTTCGAGTGTCGAACTTCCAAATTGAGAGTTGACTCCCAAATTGATAGTTGGCTTTCAAATTTTGAACCGTTCAAGTCATGAAATCAAGAATTTTTCCCGGTTATTCTGTTGCGTTAACGCTACGAACATCAACCTCACGTGAAACGTTGGTTTTTCGTACAAGTTTTCCAGTTTTTCATTTCTTTTTTTTCTATCGAAGTAGTTAATAAATAGTTCATTCGTTATTTCAAATCCTTAGTAGCCCCGTACAGGTTGAACGCTTTACTAACTACCCATCTGGGGGCCTCGAAATCTGTTTGCGCCTGGGGCCTCCAAGTACCTTAATCCGCCACTGTGCATACTGTTCATTTTTAGCTACTTATTATAATCGTATTATCGACGTCACAAGGGCCAATGAGGTCACTGACCCAATGACAGATGATATTATCCTAGGTCAGTTTCCTTGAATAGAGATATTATACTGGGTGATTTTTTTTAATCGCCCCAGGCTGATATCTCCGAAACCAGGCAAGATATGGGAAAACACCTCAGGTCAAACTTAAGGGATATCGAGGGGGAAAGGATATGATGGAATCACATCTTTTATAGGTGGAGGTGCTGAGCTGCGGCGAGGGTCAACTTGGTTTTTTTAAATGGAATGGTATACGTTCTTCACAGAATCTGCAAGAGCAGTAGATTCTGCATTAAAAATACCTGAACAGATATCGCGTGACTAATGCCAAAAGGACGTATCGGCGAAAATTGAAGTTTGAAAAAGAATTGAACATTTTTGACGAATACGCCCTTTTGGCACTAGTTTATCTAATCTTTTCAAACAGATAGGGGCCTATCTCCGGCGTTTACGTCCTTTTGCTTTTAATTTTTTTCGCTTTTCAATATCGACGTTTTTGTCCGTTTCAAAGGTTTTCTAGTCGAATGACGTGAAAAAAATAATTTATACGCCCTTCTGCCTTTAAGAATTACGGAAGGGCGTATGAGTGTCGCTTACGACCTTTTGCCATTAGTCACGCGATATACCTAGTAGAGTTTATTTTATAAATTATAGATTGACTCTGTAAGGAAAGAATTTTTGAAGACGCTCCTCAGTTCTTCTGTGTGGATCGAAAGTGGCTGTCAATAGTCGAAAATTGATCACCCCAAATCGCAATCTGATCAGTGGTCTTAAAAGTTTGAGATTTCTATCTAATCAGGCTTAATCCTCTTTATCACAGCTGAAAATAAACTTTCTGCTTCTGTTCCTCAATTTTCAGCCTAGTAACAGTGATTCTCTCACCAACAGTCACAAGCCAGCCGTCGAAGAAGCCGCGATACACGTCGAATTTAGTGCATCGATCGGTACACAAGTTGCGCAACTTCTCGTCAGTTTCATGCCACATCATGAGTAATTCAAGGTTTGTAGTAATTTAACGAGATAACGACGCGATCCAATATTGTTGATTCACTGTCGTTTCAGTGTCTGCGGTATTCTAGATATGCCTGATAAAATTTTGGTGAAGATTATCATGCATTTTGATGCCAGAGAACGCCTGGCTCTGGGAAAGTCTTGCCAGAGATTCTACGACCTTGTGTTTGGCGATGAAGAATTATTGAGGTGAGAGATGCTCGGGTTTCATACTTCATTCGAGGGCTTAGATACACCTTCAAATTCATCGTCTAGTCTTTTTCTCGTCTTATTTCTTTCTCTGTTGGTGTAATGTCGGATCTCATGTCTCTGCGGTTTCAGAAACTTGGATTTTACCACAAGCTGGTTGCGTACAAGCAAGTCAGTCATCCAGCAATATTTCAAAGATAAAAAGACGTACAAGAAAATACTTGGGCTAAATGTTCAACAGGTATGGTCAGTCAGAAAATTAGGCAGTTCAATCAGAAAGGCGACAAACTTGGTCGAATTGAACATTCTGGGAGCTGGATTGCGATTTGAATCTATTGAAGAATTGCCTCGTTTTCTGAAACCTCTGGTTCATCTCAAACGATTGTCTGTCAGTTGGCCATATCCATACGTGCAACCAATGGTGGATTATCCCGAATGGAACCAAGCTTTGAAAGAACCGTTCAGCAGACTCACCTATTTGTCGTTAGTCATGGACCAGTTCACAAACGACTTACTATTCATTTTACAATTCTGCCAACGGCTCGAGGAGCTGCGTTTGATGGCTTCAACAGGAGAAATATCTTACCTCGAAAGCCCATCGCGTCCAGGACCTATGAAATTAACCAACCTCAAGTTTGTCCGGCTCATTAACGGTGAAGGATCAGGGGTGATAAGGGGGCATAATATCATGTCTATAGTTCCGGACCCTGCTGAATGGACAGACTTTCACCAAGCTCATCCACATCACGCGATTTACCTTGGTACATCATAAAAATGACCAATTCTGGTTCATACACATATCAAATTCTATCAAGGCGCGGATCTAGACTTTTGACTTGTTCGTTATTTTTCAGAAAAAAACGTAGAAGTTTGTGCGGAGTTAGGGCAAGTCAAAGATATGCCACCGCCTGCACATATCGCATCCTTTCGTGATAGCGGCTCAATAGACAAGGGTTGGCCTCTGGTCCCCGAACATCTGTTGAGCGAAGTAATTAGGGTCAATCATGAAGATGCACCAGAGAAATTTTGTTGTTTGGATTCGTCTAGATATGCTTATTTTGGGCCCAATCTGATGAGGATTGACGATGCAAAGGTGAAACTATATTTTCTAGTAGATAGATTGTCATGAATTTCCAGCAAATCCAGCGCCGCATAGTTTCGCGATATTGTACGGTCGAATCTATTTGAAATTGAGACACGTTTAACTGAAATACGGAATTCAGTTACCTCAGTCGCGGGATACATAGAAAATTGATTTCTGAACCGTTCATTGCTTTGTCTCAACTCCTCTTTTCGAACGATAAGCTTTCTTATATTCGTTCTCGCCTAATTTCTGAAGTTCGATATTTTTATGTTCCAGAAATTGCTGAAGGATCCTGGACACCAAATTTCTTACTTACATTTCTCACACGTCATAGAGAGGAATTGCGACGTGCACTTGCTCGCATCTGCCTTTCCAAATCTTACCAAGCTTGTTTTTTTCGGGATAAGTAACAGAAATTGTGAGTTCGTTCGTTCAATCCACGCAATTCTTGACAAAGTTTTAGATTAGTCGAACATTCGTGTGTTGATGTGTTAAAATCTACTCCTGGAAATAATTCTCTTATGAAATTTCCCAATATTTCAGCAATGTCAGTGTCAGATATGAAGAAACCCCTCCGTAGACGCCTGAGGAGAAAAGGAAGCCTTGCATCCGAGGAAGACAGCGATGCAAGGAATACGAGCTCGTCGTTCAAAATGCTTGTAGAAAATACGCCACACCTAAAGGTTTTGGAGATCTGTTCGGGATTCAAGTGAGATAATCTTGGCTGTAATATATGTGAAATATGCTATCCCATAAATTCGATGGTTCCAATTTGACGAAAAACTTCATTGACTTGCCACAGGGGGTACTATGTGGAATGTTGGGACTTGGACGCGTTGTATCTGATTTCGGGTTGGAAGAACCTCACAGTTATCCGCTTGAGTGACATACCAATAACAGATGGGAAGTTTCTGATCGATATTGGAAGAGAATGTGAAAAACTGGAGGAAGTAACGCTGCACCATCTCAGCAGGTTCAATATAAATTTCAGCTACGAGAGCGAACTGTTGCAAATGCTACAGCACTGCAAAAATTTGAGAGAACTTTCAATTCAGGGCATGAGCCTGAAGCATTTGTCTGATATGCTCAACATACTTTCAAACTGTCCAAGACTCGCAGCTCTTTGTTTACCGTATGTTGACAAAGAGAGCGATCCTCTTAAGCTGACGTCATCTCTTCAAGAAATGCTTCGCCAATGTCGAGAGTTGAAACTATTCTGGATTGCTCTCGAATATCACCGGTTCTTTCGCAGGCTGGAGCGTGATATAAAGAGGTGAAAATTGTTATTTCGATTCATCAAAAGCGTCAATTGACGTTGGGCATGAACCATTAATCGTCCAAATCAACGAATCTTCATGAAAATGTCTATTTTACAGAATGATCATCGAATTGAATCGTTCGAACTTCCAATTAAATTTAAGGGCATCGTATTCGTATCAAACGGACATCCGCGATGTGTTCTTTTCCAAGCCTGTGTAGCCTCCTACGCCTTACCGATGACCAACGATTTGCATCTTCTTCCATATATCGTGATTAACCAAGAGCTAAGTAATATTGATTGTGAAAACTAGAATTCACCATGATCTCACGATGATGTGAACCAGTGCCGAACTTAGCCTAAGGCTGAGTAGGCGCCAGCCTACAGGCCCCCACCAAATAAAGGCCCTCACCAAGTTATATTAATTCAGGTTTCAAGTAGAAATCTATCATTTACAACCATAATATCGATCATAGAGAGATCACTAAACATTTTTCTTTCTAGAACTAAAAAAAGAAGAGTCCCAATTTAGACCCATCATTACTTTTAAGATGATTAAAAAAACTTTGTAATTTGATTTTAATAATCGATATATTCTTATTATATTAAATAAGCGTTCAAAAAAATGATTCTACAATCTACATATTCATTTCCAATTTTTCCTGCCCACTAGTAGGCCCCCACCATTTTACTGCCTACAAGCCCCCACCAGTCATAGTTCGGCACTGATGTGAACCCTGCATAAAATGCCGGATAAGAATCCGGAGTCCAAATTCTATACGGCCCGATACGGCAAAGTGTCGTATTTTGAATGCCAATTCCTTACGGTTTTATGCCATTCTATTCGGACGCCCCTTCGGTGTCCCTATCCGGGTCTATGCGTGACAGAACCGCGATTTTTAAAAATATCGGTACGCCTCTTATACGGTTTTATACGGAGTGTAGGATGCCCCCTGCGTATGCGCTTCTATACGGAGCGTATTCGGTTCAATCTGTAATGTACGCGCACATAAAAGTATGTTCGGGATACTGTCCTATCCGGAACGTACAAAAATTACATCAATTAACATAGCATGGAGCATCATCACAGTCCTTTTTTTTTTTTTTTTTTTTTTTTTTTTATCTTCAAGCATCAGCGCTTTAGGGGGGAGCCCATATATCGACAACATACATACTGATAACACATGACCAATACAGGAATTAGACGACGCTTGTAGATGATATTCTCCGCCTCTATATATACTCACCAACTCCTATAAGTGGCACTCGCGAGAATATCGAAAGCGGTGGTCGCCACCTTACGAGAAAATATTGAAGTAGTGTACATTACATGGAAACCGGATAGGTACGGATAGAACCCCGATCCCAATTTAGAAAATTTTGTGTAAATAATCACATCATGAATCACGGGATAGAACCCGGATAGGTACGGACAGAGCCCCGATTGGGACTTAGAAATAATGACACAAACAGCAAATATTTCTATGGCCTTACAATGCGCAGCATCCAAGCCCGACGGTAACGGATATAGCCCCGTGACGTACTTTAAAATATTATAGACGCGATTTTGATGACGAACGCTGACCGGATAGAGCCGAATACATCACTGAGCTCGAGTTTTCGGTCCCGAATATATTCCTGATAGGGACGGATAGAGCGCCGCGTGGGACTTTGATGTTAGAAAATGCGCGAACGAAACCAGATAGGGATGGGTATAGCCCCGTGACGTACTTTAAAATATTTTAGACGCGATTTTGATGATGAACGCTGACCGTATAGAATCGTATACATCACCGGACTTGGGTTTTCGGTCCCGAATATATTCCTGATAGGGACGGACAGAGCGCCGCGTCGGACTCTGATGTTAGAAAATGCGCAACCGAAACCAGATAGGGACGGATCACTGATCTCTAATATACACTGGATAGGGTATTCCTATGCATTCTTATGGACAGACTTGTGCCTACTTGAACGCCGTGGGCCGCCATGTTGCAAGCAGCCCGTGCGAACATTTCAATATGGCGGCGCCCATAATCGAGTCGTGATACTCGTGATAGTTAGGTTATGAGGTGCTATTAATTAACACAGAACATGGTCCTCAAGTGCAAATATTGTGGCCAAAAAGCAGGGGTGGAAGGAGCAACATTACACAAGTAAGTATCATATATTTGGTACTTTCCCTGAACCAAAGTTCGGGGGATATAGCCAAAGGAAGAAGAAGAAGTATCATATATATAATCGCGAGGTTATGTTTATTTGCTTACACCTAATTTTGAATGAATGAATACTTGCATGCCGTATTCATTATTTTATAGATTTCCTCTAAAAGATCCGAAGACCCTGCAAGCATGGTTAGAGGAGATCAATTTAGGATCCACTTTTATCCCCACAAATAGTAGTAGGCTCTGCTCGAATCATTTCAAAGCTGAGTGCTTTGATAAAAAGGACTCCAGAGTTACACTACGGCCACAAAGTATTCCTACATTGTTCGGTCAACACAAGCCTATTTGTGCCTATTGCAATGCGAGCATAGCTAAAGATGAACACCTTACGTTTAGGAAGTGAGCAAAATTTTAATCATTGTTCTGTAAATTGTATCTGAAAGAAAAAAATTGACTTTCAAATACTGGAACGTACTTAGATGTCTTTAATATAAGAAATTCACTGATCTTGACTATTATACTCTTGTGATTATTGAAGATTTCCGGTGGAAAATCCAAAATTGCTTGAAAAGTGGCTCAACGCGCTGAATTTACAAAACTATGTTCCAACCAAGAAAAGTGTAATTTGCAGCAATCACTTTGAACAAAATTGCTTCTACGATGCGGATAATAGGAACTACCTTCGGTTAAAACGTACTGCGGTCCCTTCGATACTAACAAAATGTGGAGGTACAGTCTTAAAGATATCATTCCGCATATTGTACAGCAATCTTTTAATAATAACGTCCTTTATTCTAACAACCAAGAGAAGTATGTTTCGAAATACGTTGTTTATTTAAACTTTGTGATTGTTCTCGGACTGACAAAAATTTGTTCCTACACAGCCATATACTCCAACACCCAATCAAAGCGTCCTTCACTAGAACCGGTATCTGCTGCGAAATATCAAAGACTTAGCGAAAACCCAAGTCCAGTGAGTATGGTACAGGAAAGTACCAGCGTCGCGGAGCAGGGTACCCCCACCCAATCAAAGCGTCCTTCACTAGAACCGGTATCTGCTGCGAAATATCAAAGACTTAGCGAAAACCCAAGTCCAGTAAGTATGGTACAGGAAAGTACCAGCGCCGCGGAGCAGGGTACCAGCTCAACTTCGGTACCGGGAATCTTCACAACTCCAAAATCGAAAAATACACCCGAACGACCAAATACTGGCAGGCGTAAAAAATTGTTCCAGCATGACCATTCGTATGAGACATCACCAAAAAGCCTGAGACTGAAACTTATTTCAACACATCAAAAACTGAGGCTGCTGCGATCACAAAATAAAGTTCAGAAGCAACACATTGGTCGTTTAAGGAGAAAGATTCGCACATTGAAGGACATAGTAAGTGAATTGCGTAAAAATAAGTCGCTTCCGGAGTCAGGTCTTGCATGTTTGGATGCTATTGCTGATGCAGATGTTTCACAACTCGTCGAAAGATTTATAAGAAATAAGCGGAATGTTGGGAGTCAACCGCCGATCGTGAAAAAAAGGCCATGGAAGTCACAGCGTAGAAATAATGAGTTAGGTATCACCAGAGAAAAATATCCTCCAGCCCTTCGTTCCTTCGCCATGACCTTACACTTCTACTCCCCGAAAGCATATGGCTTTGTAAGACGAAAATTTTGTCAAGCCCTACCAGATCCGAGAACCTTAAGATCCTGGTATTCATCGATTAGTGGTGAACCTGGTTTCACCTCAGAAAGTTTTGATGCGTTAAAGTTAAAAGTAGATGAAGCGATAAAAAAGGACAAGCAAGTTATGTGTAGTCTAATGCTCGATGAGATCTCTATCAAGAAAGGATTGCAAAATGTTTCTGTCGGTAAAGTGAGAGGTTACGTCGATATTGGTAACGAAGCAGAATCAAGTGATACCTTGCCTTTAGCAAAAGACACGTTAGTTTTAATGGTAGTGTCCCTAGATGGGTCGTGGAAAGCACCGATTGGATATTTTTTGATTAATGGTATTGACTCTGCCACTAATGCCGGCCTTTTACTTGATGCGTTGATACGACTACATGATATCGGTGTCAAGGTTGTCTCTGTTACGTTGGATGGTCCGCCGCAACATTTTGCAACCATGCGAGCACTAGGTGCTAATTTCAGTCTGGAAAATCATTTGCCTTTCTTTCCACACCCTTCAACGCAAGACAAAATACATGTCATATTTGACGCATGTCATATGCTTAAATTAGTACGCAATTGTCTTGGGGATTATAAAGTCCTTAAAGACGGTGACGGAAACACAATAGAATGGAGATTCATATCAGAGTTGGCAAATATACAAGAGGGAGAAGGCCTACGGGCTGGAAACAAGCTTAAGATGGCACACTTACATTATCATAAAATGAAAATGAAAGTTTACCTAGCAGCGCAGACTTTGAGCAGCAGTGTAGCTGACGCGATAGAATTTTGCACTCAGAAACTTCAATTGAAGAATTTCCAAGGAAGTGAGGCTACGGTCCGTTTTATCCGTTGTATAGATCAGTTATTTGATTTTCTAAATTCTAGAAATTCTTTTGGAAAAGGATTCAAAGCTCCTTTGCGCAAATCGAATGAGATGTTTTGGCGTTCAACAATCTTTACCAGCATAGATTATCTGAAGAAGATTACTGATTTACAGAACAATTTAATAACAAAAAGCAGGAGATATGTACCTTTTGTAGGTTTCATTTCTTCGATACTATCTATTGTTGAAATCTTCGATAGTTACGTCAAACCAGAAAATTCTCAGTTGAAATACCTCTTGACATATAAATTTAGTCAAGATCATCTTGAACTTTTTTTTTGCGCGATCAGGAGTTGTGGCGGTTGATGTCCGAATCCAACTTCTGCTCAATTTATATCAGCGTATAAACGACTGTTAATTCATCACGAGATTAAGGCTGTGAATGGTAATGCTACTGCGATGGATTCAACACAAATTTTATCAGTTACCTCCACTCGCTCTCTGAAAATGGACTGCTACGATCCAGGGGTTTATAATAATATGGCAAATATCAGGGTAGCCAAAAAATACGGATTGGATAGCGACGGTGATATTTGTCGTCAAGATTACGAATTCCTCTCAGAATTCCTTAATTTTAAGAATAGGCTGCCCGAAACTCTGTCAGGTTTTTCTACGTCTTGTGTGGCCAATATCGGTGGATGGGTGGTCAAGAAATTGGTTGACGAGAAGAAACCCATTGTTAAATGCGAGCCATGTCGTGATGCTCTCTTTCAGAGATCTCAGATCAGAGCCGAATTTGAAGACAATGGTCTGATAGAAGCTAAAACTCGAGGCGGATTGATATTTCCCAGCAAATCTGTTGTGGAGATTTGTCTTCACACGGAACGTTTATTAAGGCATTCATTGAACAAAATATATTGCATGGTCCCTAACGAAAACAATTTTCCTGCTGTTTTATGCTCCAAAGTTATGACCGACCTATTACAAACGCCCTGTACTCTTTTTCCAACACTAAATGAACACTTGTACGATGATGCGGTGGAGGATTGTAATCATATATATTTATTAACCAAGCATGTGTGTATAAACTATATAAAGTTGAGGCTTTTTGCGGCAACCAAGTTGGCCTCTGAGGCTGCCGTTGGTGATAAAGTTAGACACCACCTGACACGCCAAATTATATGGCGGAATCAATAATACCGCTTTTATGCATTTATACTTTCATTTCTTATGCATGTGAAAACTTATTTTTTATTTATGTTCGCATAATTCGTTGTGATAACAAGTTTAGTTCACATAGAGCGCTAGTCCAGTGTTATACTAATCTAATGTTTTATCTTGTTTATGTTTTTTTTGACTGATTGTGATAATAAGTAACGTTTCAAAGAAAGTGCTAGTCCACTGTTTAGTAATGTCAGATTTTATGGTGTTGCGACTGATTGTAATAATAAGTAATGTTTTAAAGAAAGTGCTAGTCCACTGTAGTATTTTTTCATCTAGTTTATGTTTATTTCTCTGATTTTTATAATAATTATATTATTTCAAACAAGGATTGGTTCCCTGTCAAAATTACCCAATGTTTAATACGTGTACTTTTTTCTTCGTTGGCTGTCATGAAAAGTATTATTAAGATAAACGTACTATTCCACCGTTAACGGAATGTATATTTCTTTAATCCACCTCTCCATATTTCACTAGCTCACACAGCAAGGTCTACTCGACGTCTTTGAAAAATTCCTGGAAGATGACATTACTTATCATCTTTGAACTCTGGAAATGAATCCAATTTCCATGACGAAGTCATCGACAAATTTCGATGTGACGAAGAAGTCTACCTACGTCTGTCTGGATCCTTCGTATTCGCAATTTTACATATTCAATGTATTTGTGTAAGAGAAGAGCGTGATTCGATTGCAACTGCATAATTGTATTATATGTTTAATTAAATATTTATACCTTTTTGTGTATTCAAATCTACAGTTCTTTCTAGCCTATGCACACTTTATTACGTCATTTCTAGTGACTATAATCCGAATTTACCTATCCCATATGATATTTGCAATATTTCTGCATTTGTCAGAAATATATTTTATACATTTGGAAAAACTCTTGTTCCTCAGGGACGCTATTTTCGTTGCTTCGACGAATTCTCAATATAAATAATTTTTGGTCATAAATTGCTAGTCTCCACTTTTTGTATTTCGTATATTCTGAATAAATCTTTGATAAAAATGCAATGTCAACTCCATTTCAATCTCCAGATGGAAATATTTTTATAATAATATCTAATTTTCAATAAATTTGCACCGTTTTGTGCACATCTGTTTGCGGTATCATTTGAATTTCCCGGTAAATTGTTCGCACGGGCTGCATCCAACATGGCCGCCGCACCGCTTCAACTCGGCACAAAAGTTCAACACGGGATACCCTATCCAGTGTATATTAGAGATCAGTGGGACGGATATAGCCCCGTGACGTACTTTAAAATATTTCAGGCGCGATTTTAATGACGAACGCTGACCGTATAGAATCGTATACATCACCGAGCTTGCGTTTTCGGTCCCGAACATAATCCAGATAGGTCCTCCAGCGGCCCGAGTACATTCTGTCGATGCGATAGGATGCAGATAGAACCGCATGAACTGGTGTCGGACATAAATACTGAATTCTATACGAAATTCTATACGTTCCTATAAAATCCTATACGGCATTTTAACCAGGGAAGCATGTAATTACACAAGTCTGTATAGCAGAGTTTGTTCTATAAATACTAGATTGATTCTGGAAGGAAGATTCTTCAAAATTCCAATCTCCTTCGTTCTTCGAGTCCAATTTACTTTTGTGTGGACCATATTCATATAGAATGGAACGACTCAACGGTGAACTCGTCTCATAGATAATTGACTCTAATTAAAAACCCGTAAAGCGTTCCAAAGTCAGCCCTGCAATAATTGACGATAGGTAAATATTGTTTTTTTCTATTTTTTTTTTGTTCATTCAATCGCACAGGCAATCACGCATTAAAGTATTGAGCTTTTTTTTTTTTTTTCTCTCTCTCAGCTCTCCGAAGAAGAATAGATTTGTATGCATGAATGTTACGCAATCGTTCAAAGGAAAGTCTTTCATTTTCCTTGTTGAATTTCATTGCAAAAAACAAAAAAGAAAAAAAACTCATAACTTGGTTGAAAATTAGGATATCGAGTTCGTTTTTGTATCATTTTATGGAGAAAATGATTGAAGCATTTTTCGAAAGAGAATAAACCTACTTCAAGATGGTATAAACTTGATTAATTACGAAGAAAAGGATTGAAAGGTGTTCGAAGTTTTATATTGGAGCACGCTTCTTACTTTTTCTTATTTTTTTATTTCTTCATCAATGTTTTCCACAATCTCTTCCGATCTTGATAATCGGTCGGGATTCTCCAAGGTTTGAACGGAAATTCTCAATTCGATCTGACCCTGAGACTTGTAAATCGAAGAGTTGACTAGCATCAGATTAAAGTTCTTCTACAGTTTCTGAGTGATCGGTAGAAAAGTAATGTTACTCAAATGAAGAGGCAGATGCTTTTGGAATATGCAGTCGAGATTGATCATGAACAATCATTTGTCGACACGGCTGCATTAAGAAAAAAGTTGTGTTTTTTTTTTTTTTTTTTTTCATATCACAAACATCATGTTTTATTTATGTATTAGACATGTTTCAAATAAAGTATGACACATTTATGCAATAAAAAATTAGTTATTTTCTGAACGGACGAAATTTCCGGCCCCGAAGGTGTCCGCTATTGGGAAGCTCCAACGTGATAACGGACACCATCGTCCTGCCAACTGCAAATTCCGTGCTGTAACTTGAAATTCGGACGATTCAATTCGCTGATGATTCTGTGAAATAACAATATTGATAAGGATTCGTCGATTCGGACGTCCAATGGTTGCTCAATGTCAATTAAAGCCTGTGATGAATCGGAAAAAAGATTCTTACCTTTTCACAGCAAGACTGAGCTTTTCATGGATCTTGCGCGGTTCAATATCGATGAAGAATTCGTTCCACTCTCGACATTGGCGAAGCATTTTTTCAACAGATGAGGTCAGCTTACGAGAATCACACTCCCTGAGATCAACATGCTGTAAATGAAGAGCTGCGAATCTTGAACAGTTTGAAAGTATGTCAAACATTTCAGTCGTACGATACGAGGTCCAGGTCACAATTGAAAGTTTCCTCAAATTTTTACACTGCTGTAGCATTTGCAACAGTTCACTCTCATAGCCGTATGTATGATAGTAACCGCGACCTTGCAGCATTATTTCCTCCAGTTTTTCACATCCTTTTCCAATATTGATCAGAAACTTTCCATCTGTTATTTTCATGCCACACAAGTGGATAGCCGTGAGATTCTTCCAACCCGAAATCATACACAACGCGTCATAGTCCCAATATTTCTCGTCGGCCCTAGTGTGGCGAGTCAATAAAGTTTTTTGTCAGATTGGAATGATCGGATTTATGGTATAACATATTTTACATATATTACAGGCGAGATCATCTTACAAGTAGAGTGTCGGACAGATGATCTTCAGGACTTTTAGCTGTGGCGTATTTTCCACTAGTATTTTGAACGATGAGTCCGTATTCTCTGCATCGCTATGTTCCTCCTCGGATGCCAGGCTTCCTTTTTTTCTCAGGCGTCTGGGGAGAGGTTTGGCCCTCTCTGGCGCTGACATTGTCGAAATATCAAAGAATATCATTTGAGAATTATCATCAGGAGTAGATTTTGACACACGAATGTGTTTGACTAATCTAGTACTTCGTCAAGTGGGTGGATTGAACGAATTAACTCACAATTTTCGTTAGTTATCCAGGATAGACCGAGCTCGGTCAGATACGGAAAAGCAGATGCGACCAAGTGCACGTCGCAATTCCTCTCTATGACGTGTGTGAAATATAAGGAAGTAATCCGATGTCGAGGATCCTTCAGTAACTTCTGAAGCATTAAAATTTCCAAATTCACTAATTGGGTCAGAAGGAGTGGGAAAAAGCTCATCTCTTGCTTCGGGTTCTCCTCTGCCATGTGACAACTTTGAAAAGCAGACGCGAGAAAAAGCACTAAACAGTTGAGAAATCAATTTTCTATGTATCCCTCGACTGCGGTAACTGCATACAGGTTATAAGAATTATGCGAGTCCTAATTTCAAACAGATTCAATTGTACAAAATAGCGAATTGTACTATACGGGGCTGGATTTGATGTGAATTTGTGACAATCTATCTACTTGCACTTGCAATTTTACCTTTGCCTCGTCGATCCCCAGCAGATGTGACCATCCTCTAGGCTTGACATTCTGAGTTAAACAACGAAATTCCTCCGGTGCAATTTCGTGAGTGACTCTGATTGCTTCGCTCAACAGATGTTCAGGGACCAGAGCCCAACCCTTGTCGACCAAGGAATCTCTACGGTACCTCTCAACATATTCAGGCAGTGCCATCTCTCTGACTCGACTCAATTCCGGACAAACTTCTACGTTTTTTTCTGGAAAGTAATCAACGAGTCAGCGATCGATGATTAGAAAATATGAACTACCGTTTTCATTGATTATGTCGAGATCACCGAGATCAAACCAAGTTATTCTAGAGGATTATTCATGCGATAAAATGCGATATGTGGACCAGAATTGGTGATTCTGATGACATACCAAGGTCAATTTGACAATCTGGATCAGCTAGGTAAAAGTCTGTCCATTCAGCAGAGTCCGCAATGATAGACATGATACGCTTCCTCAATAGCCACCCTGTTCTGTAATATTTGGATGTAAGCCGAACAAACTTGAGGTTGCTTAGTTTAATGGGTCCTTGACGCATTGGGCTATCCCAATTATATACTTCTTCTGGAAACGACATACGCAGCTCCTCGAGCTGTTGGCAGAGTCGTAAAATGAGTAGAAAGTCCTTTGTAGAACACTCCATTTTAAACGACAAAAACTTTAGTCTGCCAAACCGTTTTTCCAAAGGTTGGATCCAATCGGGATTAAAATAGAGGTTTCGCAAATCTACACGTCGCAAATCGACAGACAATCTTTCGAGATGAACCAGAGGTTTCAGGAAACGAGACAATTCTTCAACAGATTCGATTCGCAATCCATTCAGAATGTTCAATTCGACTAGGTTTATCGCCTTGCCGATTGAACTGCTTAAACTGCGGGCTGCCCACACGTCTTCAAGATTTATCTCAAGTATGTTCCGGTACGTGTCTTCATTGTCGAAATATTGTTGGATGTCTGACTCCTTTGCGAACAGCCGTTCTCCGGTAAAATCCAAATTTCTGAAACCACAGAGACATGAGATTAAAGTTGCAAAACGAGAAAACGGCTTGACAATGCGAATTCGAAGGTATACGATGCGATTCTGTGGAAAATCATGCGACTAAAGGTAGGCTAACGGGAAACGCCTGAATTGAGCAGATCAAATATCGACGATTGGGTTTTATTTCCCACGAAATGAATGAAACCCAATCGTCGATGTTTGATCTGCTCATTTCAGACGTTTCCCGGTAGCCTACCTTTTAGGCGTGTGATTTTCCACAGAATCGCACTGTATGTAAGCCCTGAACTAACAAGGTAAAGTATAAAACCCGAGCATCTCTCACCTCAATAATTTAGAATCACGAAACACAAGATTGTTGAATCTCTGGCAAGAATTTCCCAAAGCCAGGCGATTTAGGGCATCGAAATGCAGAATAATCTTCACTAAAATTTCATCAGGAAGATCCAGGATACTGCAGACACTGAAACGACGTTGAATCAACAATGTTAGCGTAGTGTTCATGCAGGGTTTGATTGATATGATAAACTCGGATTCATTAATACTCTGGAGAGTTTGTACGCCTTGGGCGTTTAATGGCTGCAGACAAGAAGATAGAGGATTTGTCATCAATAGTTATTGTCATACCCTTGTTACATGATTTGTTAGACTGGAACAATAGTATATCGTGATACAAGTGCGGAAAGTAGGCAATATCCGACGAGTGCCGTAATGACACGAGACAGATATTACCCATCCGCACGTGTATCACACGATATTTTTTGTAACTCCCTGCGAAGAAAGTTTGAGTCTAGACACTAGACACTAGTGCATAAAGTAGAGTCAGCAAAAGCACTAGTGCGAAAAGTAGAGTCAACAAAAGCACTAGTTCGGAAAGTATAGTATTTGCGGTGTGCGCATGCGGTAACTCTTCTTTTCTTCACTCCTTGGAAAAAGCGTATTTTACGCTCGCTACACAGGCCACGAAAATCAAATTTTCGGAGCAGGTGTTGCAAAAAAAACCATTTTCTGACTGACCCTGGTTGTGTGCTGTTCATTCCGGATTGCACCTGAATCCTCTGTGACCGACTTGCTTCCAATTTCCTTGCAGCTTCTCTCACTAATCTCTGTAGTCGCTTCTTAATTTCTATCAATTTCGCTGCCATTATACTCAATATATATGATTCACACGCGCTTTGTAACCCGAATAACGCACTCTTTTATCACTTCCTTGAAATATGACTTGGACTGTTACCCTCGTCGCCGATTGTAGTGTTTATGCAGTTGGGTTTTAATTGAAGACGTTTGATTGATGTGATAAACTCTGATTTATTAATATTCCGGAGAGTTTGTATGATACGTCCTGCGCGTTCAATGGCTGCAGACAAGAAGCAAGAGAATTTTCCATTCACAGGCAGTGGGAGAATCGCTATTTTCAGACTAGAAGATATAGGATGTAATAATCTCGGTGCAACTGGGTTCGATAGAATCAAGGCCACTACGCAATACGCATATCACACGTGGTCATCACCGTGCGAAAAAAAACCTGCGCCCGGGGCTGAACTTGAATTTGGCGCCCCCCTCCCATACAAAAAAAAAATCGAAATTGAACGATTACCTTTCTTGGACTAAAACAGGCCTCGGAACCCACAATTCTAGTATTTGGTGCATACTCTCTAAATTTGAATCTGTGAAAATTCACTGATTGCACCAAATTCACCAGTGACTATTGACTGATTGTCAGTAGTTTTCACTGATTCAAATTTAGAGAGTAGGATCATCTCACTGCAAGTAGATTCCAATGTCCTAATGAATAAATCTTACCACAATAATTGTTGTCATTTCTACTTTATTGTTTTTCTATTATATTTGTTCAACGTTTGTACTATATATCGAGGGCTAAGGACCAGAAGGGCGTATGCCACATTTTTTCGACTTTGTTGAGTTTGCTGCCATAAGGGCGTATCTGAAAATTTAACACGTGAGCCCCGTAAGAGGAGTATTCTGCGAGAAGGGCGTAAGCCACAGCCATTTTTCGTCTATTGCTGCCAGAAGGGCTTAAGATCGATTTAATAATTTTTGTGGATTGCGCCCTTCTGGCAGCAACTCAGGCTGAATTTCGTGAAAATCCACATTTGATCACCGTTATTATAGTTATAAATAAATTGATAATAAAATAATTATATTTCATTAATTAGATTAGTGGAAATTAATTGTTAGACAATTTATGTCATTTGCTTTTCGATGTCGGACCAACAGACACATCGCGTGTCTAATGCCAGAAGGTCCTAAGCGCCCGAAATGCGATTTTCGTGCCAAAAGGACCTATAATTTTCGAAAATCTGGCATTCGCTTCCGACATGACGGAAACACGTAAATCCGTCAAAAACGACACTTCAGACACGTAAAACCATAAGGTCCTATGTGCCGTCGCTTAGGCCCTTTTACGTTTAACTTTCTGAAATATTTTTTAAATTTTTCTGTAATTCTAAGAAAAGTTAAAGCCAGAAGGGCCTAAGCAACTGTCGCTTAGGCCCTTTTGCCTTCAACTTTCCGGAATGTTTTTTCATTTTTATTTATTTTTATTTTTATTAATTTTTTTTTTTTTCATTTTTCATTTTTCTTTTCATTTTTTTTTTATTTTTTCTTTACTTTATTTTTTCTGAAATCGAAAACTTTTTATTTTCTTTTTTGGCCAAGGTGCCCGCTTTGCCCCACTGCCCACTTTGCCCCGCTGTCCCCTATACCCGCAAATACTCGACGAACCCATATTGGGATCCTTGGAATGGGCGTGGCTTCGTAAAAGTAGCCGACTTTCAACAGTTCTATTTTTCGTCACTAGTAAGCGTATCGAGGTTTCAAGCCCTCTCATTGGTTACAGCTGGTTACTGCAGCCGCCGTTCAACAGTTCTATTTTCTGCCACTAGTTGGCGTATCGAAGTTCTAAGGATCCCAATATACCCGCATATACTTACATGGCTGGTAGGTATTTTCAACCACATACTGCAGTACGGTAAGGTGCCCGAACAATGGGCCCACTACAATATTTGTCTGATCCCAAAGCCCGACAACAAAGGGTTCAGGCCAATCGCTCTCTCTCAAGCCACTCTAAAAATCATCGAAAGAATCATCAACGATAGGTTACAATATTGGGTAGAAGCGAAAAATAAGTTGCCAAATCAATTCTTTGGCTTCAGAAGATGTAGGTCCTGTATCGATAACGTGGCTGTGTTAGTCACTGACGTTAGTCTGGCCTTCTTGAGGGGGCAGTTTCTGACGGCGGCCTTCGTGGACGTTGAAGGGGCGTACGATAATGTGATTCCGAACATTCTGATGAAAGACCTTTAAGAGGCCGGGGTCTCGGCAAATACTCTCAGATTCAGATATAACATCATCCACAGGAGAAGTCTACATGGTTTTTGCTCAGGTTTTGATTTGGGCATCAGAGAAACGGACATGGGTCTGCCGCAGGGGTCCATACTCAGTCCTATATTATTCAACCTATATCTTTCCAAAATCCTGTTACATATAGGAGATAGGGCGAGGGTTTTGACCTTTGCGGACGACCTGGTCCTATACGTAGCCGACGAGAACTTAAACGTTTCAACGGACCTTACGGCAGTAGCCCTTCAGCTGCTGTCAGATTGGCTCGGAACAAGGGGGCTCAAAGTATCTAAAAGTAAGACCGATGTTATGGTGTTCACGAAAAGATCTTTACCAGATCGTGTTCTCTCGATCAAACTCGACGGGGAGGAAATCTTCACTAGATCGGTCTGCAGGTTTCTGGGCATTTATCTAGATCAAAAACTTTCGTGGAAGGCCCACATTAACTACTTGAGGGACAAAGCGGGTAAAGCGAACTCAATATTACGGGCAATTGCAGGGATTACTTGGGGAGCTCATCCGCAGACGCTAAGCATGGTCTATAGAGGCCTAGTCAGAGCAACACTGGAGTGGGGGGGGTTCTTTATCAATGACGGGCCGGTCGCAGAGCTCAAAAAGTTAGACAGAATCCAGTACTCAGCCCTAAGAGTGGTCCTGGGTTGCATGGTCACAACTCCTACGAATGTCCTGCTCCACCTGGCAGAAGAACCTTCTTTAGCGTTGAGGAGAAGATTTTTAACTGAAAAATACCTCATAAGGACGGCTTCGGGAAGAAAGAACTTGATAACTCCCAAATTTCAGCTGATGAATCGGTTGATCGCGAGACAGCCAGGGGTCAGATTGTTTTTTGCCCCGTACTTATATAGGGTCTGGGACAAATCCAAAGCGGCTCTAGGACAAATCTTCACTCACTCTCGTCCCCCATGTTATATATGGGGCATTCCAGCTCAACTCAACCGGCCAACGGAAGTGACCTCTTCGATTTTGTTCTCGAAATAATATATCGCGTTACTAATGCCAGAAGGTCGTAAGCGACATTATACGACATTTTGGTCTTCTTAAAACCAGAAGGTCGTATAATTTTTTTTTTATGCCATTCGCCTAAAAACTCTCTAATATGAATAAATCCGTAAAAATTTCGAAAATCGAAAATTTTGGTCGATACGACCTTCTGGCTTTAGTTTTGAGAGAAAATCGGGAAACATAAAGCCAGAAGGTCGTATCCGCCATTTTTTTTTTTTTTGGAATCGTCTGGAAATTGACGAAAACGCGTATTTCCATTGAAATTCCCCCAAAAAAAACAATTTTTGGCGGATACGACCTTCTGGCTTTATCTTTCCCGATTTTCTCTCAAAACTAAAGCCAGAAGGTCGTATCCGCCAAAAATTGTTTTTTTGGGGGAATTTCAATGGAAATACGCGTTTTCGTTAATTTCTAGACGATTCAAAAAAATAAAAAAATAATGGCGGATACGACCTTCTGGCTTTATTTTTGAGAGAAAATCGGGAAAGATAAAGCCAGAAGGTCGTATCCGCCAAAAATGGTTTTTTTTGCAGAAATCTCGATGGATCTACGTGTTTCCATCGATTTCATGGCGAATCCGAGAAAAAAAAAAAAAATGGTGAATACGACCTTCTGGCTTTAATTTTAGGAAAAAGTCAAGAAAATTAAAGCCAGAAGGTCATATGTACTCGGACATACGACCTTCTGGCTTTATTTTTCGATTTTCTAATTTCAATTGATCTACACGTTATTGTTGATTCCGAAGCGAATCCAGAAAAAAAAAAAAATTATACGACCTTCTGGCACTTAAATCGAGATTTTGGCGCTTACGACCTTCTGGCATTAGTAACGTGATTTGTATCCAAGCTTTCTATGCTTTGCATCATACCCACATTGAAAAAAATTTGGGCGACCTACCAATATAGGCCTAGTGGCGCTGCACTCGCTTGCCTTGAGACGCTACTTACTCAGATTTCGGGATCATATGTACACTTCGTCGGGTGACTTTCTCACCCACGAACGCGGTGAGCTATCACTGGGATTGTAGCTCGCCCGGCTTGGTGTACTGAGTCACCCTAGTAGAGCGTGTAGCAGATTCAAAACCAGGTTCGCAGCGCATATTTGTTTAACACTGCTGCGTCACTCCATGGTAACGCTAGTCGCCCAAATTTCTTTCAGTGCAATTTATTTATGCAAATTATTTATTCGTGCGAACCAAAATTTCCTCGGAAATGGTAATTATATGATTATTTAAGAACTGCACAACTCCGGAAGTTGACGTCCGGGCATATTGTTTCGGGTGTCGAAATTCGTAGTTTTTCACCGAAAATTTTGTGTGCAAAATTCATCCCAATCGATTAGGGCACTCCCGAGAAAATTGAGATTTACGAGAAATTTTAGAGAAAAAGAGTGCTTGAAATTTTTCATTGAATTTCCATCCAAACTACACTTCGTACCGGACATAATTCATTAGACACCTTTTTGAGTCGACTCATCGTTTAGTGGCAGTGAATGTTTGAATGTGAGGCGACTCGAATCTTCATAAAATCATAACATCATAACAACACATAACAATTCATAAATCATTGGGCAGATTTTTGATTTAAGGCTTGATCTTCACAGACATGTTATGTTTAATGTAGAACTACCATATATTATTTCGAGAACAAAATCGAAGAGGTCACTTCCGTTGGCCGGTTGAGTTGAGCTGGAATGCCCCATATACAATTACTTTAGCCAACACGATTTATTCGATGTAAATTTTACATTAGGAACCGATGCCAAAAGGTCTGGGGTGCCAAATTTATCCTTCGTGCAGAGCCTTGCAGGTTCCTTCTCTGGGACCAAAGTATTTTATACGGACGGGTCAAAAGCCTCAAACCCCGCTAAATGCGGTTGCGCATGCCTCGAGTGGGGATCGGGCAGACATACTAGAATTAGACTAAACGAACAGTCTGCGATCTTTTCGACAGAGGCCCTAGCTATCTTAAAGGCTATCAACACTTTTAATTCCTCAGAGGATAGAGAGCGTGGGGCAGTAGTCTGTTCAGACGCAAGAAGTGTGTTAGAAGCCATTAAAACCTTAGGACTGTCATCTAAGTCGAACCCACTGATTCTCGAAATCAGACAAGCCCTTTACAATTGCGCTCAAAGAGATCTGAGGATTTCCTTAGTATGGGTCCCAGCCCATTGCGGAATCTTGGGCAATGAGTTAGCGGACTCCTTGGCCAAATCGGCCCTGAACATGGCGATGGCAAATGAAATAATAACTGAGTGCGCAGGGTCCGACATGACCGCCAGGGTTAAGCACAGCCTACGCGAAAATACGGACAGAGTAATTAAAGCACAGGGAGTAGATAAAGGTGTCCAGTACTGCGATCTTGCAGGGCCGTTTACCTTCCGCCCCTGGTTCCAAGGGTTGGGGCTTGATGAAAAGAGAGTGGGATTGATAAACAGGATCAGATCAAATCACAATCTGACCAAGGCCCATCTCTTTAGGAAAAATATTATAGCAGATCAAGCATGTGATTGCGGGTATCCATGCATGGATGTCAATCACTTGTTCTGGCAATGCACATTACATACCACCGGGAGAGCGGGAGCTATTGCTAGATTGAGAAGGGAAAATGTTCCCAGGGGGGCGGATTTGAGCTCATTATTCCTCAGGAGAAACTTAACAGCGATCTTCCCAATCTGCAACTTCTTTATTAAAAACAATATACAGATATAACTATGCAGGCTACCCGTACTAACTGTATGTTTTGTCTTGTAGAAACAAACTGTGACGTCTTACCAGCTCACCCCCCTACCTATCCTGTTAAGCCAAGCTCCAAGCCGACTGCAGCCACTCGAGGCTCTCGCACCAGTATCGACTCACGGAGAAACCAAGCTCAACTCCCAAAAGATTCTAGAGAAGCCGAATCCAGCCTGATTTTCGCTTTTTATCAGGCGGATTTCTCCAATAACTCAACAAAACATAAAACTAAACAAATTAATAAACAATCGAACAAACGAAACAAAATAACAAACTAAATAGAAAAAATCCCCCAACTCAGCCAAACTAAGAAATTAAAGAAGTGGTACTGAGCACCGTATGGTGTGGTTAACCAACAAAAGAAGAAGAAGAATACCCGCATATACTCGGAAGAACCCATATACACCCGCATGAACTCGGAAGAACCCATATATAGTTACTTATTTTCGGAAGACCATATGAAGGGTGCCACGGCAAAACGGTGTAAGTACCACCGTGATGACTTTTCAGTAGAGCAAAAAAACTGTCCAAAAATTCTAAAAACTGATTTAAAAAAAAAATGAGAAAGTACTTTGTAGAGTTTTTCGAGCTCTTTGAAATGGCGCAAACCCCGATTCAATACAGCTATCTACCTTCGAGAAAATCGTTCGCGAAAGTCAATTTTTTTCGTGCCAGCGTAAGTGCCACGTTTTATGCCAACTTTTTTTTCTACTCTGGATGCTGATTACTGATTACGAACGCAAATACGATGCTAAAATTATCAAAAAAAATATAAATCGAAAGCTTGAACCGTAATGAATGAGATTCGCTCATGGATTTCCAAATTTGAACAAATTTTCAACCATTACGGGGCAAAATGGCGGACGAGGGAGGGATCGGAAACGGTGTAAGTGCCAAAATGAACATAATTTTCATATGAAATCATGAAATTTTACACCGTTTTGCCGTGCCAACTTTTTATATCTTCGCAAATAAATTTTTGTCAGCCATATCATTTGGCGAGGACATGCGTATGGATTTTCAAGAATTTTATCAAAAATAAAACGTATTTTCGATTTTTTGGCACTTACACCGTTTTGCCGTGCCACCCTTCATATATACCTGGATATTCACTCGAGGAACCCATAATATGTGTTCTATGTGATGGATAACCTCCCAATTTTCAAAAAAGATCAGAAAAAGTTTTCGATTTCAGAAAAAATAAAGTAAAGAAAAAAATGTTACGTCCGGGCTTCGACCCCCGAGCGTACCTCCTTGCCTCACCGACAATCTTTCTATTCCCATGTAATATGACCTTTAACCTGCTCTTATCATTTCTCGCTCCTCACCTAACTCCTGGACTACCAACACCCTGGGAATCACGCCACTTCACTTGTCCCATAATTAGGGCTGCCACCTGTCAAAAAGAGCGGACCCGGAGATTTTTGAAATATCACTATTTGTTTTCGTTATAATAAAACACATTTTTTTACACAAGTATTATTCATTGAAATTGAATAAGTTGGTGTCATACATTCAATTATTCAACTCAAACAGTGCTACTAGTGCTAGGCCCAGCTTGATTTTTAAAACCATATTTTTTATTTGTAATAGATTCTTGTAGCATCTTTTCTTGTTCAGATTTTCTCAAAAAGTTAAAATATTCTTGGCAAATCATTTTCTAATTAATCTGTACATTGAACTCCGACTTCGCCATATCGACCGATGAGCAGTTTCGCTCGCCTGTCCATAAATTCCCAATTGAGGGAAAAAAAAACGCGTTTCACAAAAGCATTATTTACGGGCATTGACAATTTTTTTTCTCAACACATGCACCGAAAGTCCTCTTTTGCGCACCGTCTACAGGCACCGAAAGCAGACTTTCGCACACCCGTGTACGATAAAAATTTCGCACACCGCTAGCAGTGCGCAAAAATTTTCGCGCACCGCTGGCGATGCGGGAAAGTTTTCCCCGCACGGGTACGCTCAAACCTGCTTTCGTGCTTGCAGACGGCGCACAGATGAGGACCTTCCATTGTATTTGTTAAAAAAAATAGCGTTCGATACGCGAGCCCAAGGCAGCAATCCTTTACTCGGGTGAAGGCGCTTCACTCGCTACCTTCGGCTCGCCTTCGGGCTCGCTCGGGCCATCACACTCGTGCGAAAATTGCTACTTTGCGCTCTGGTATCGAAAAACACCATGTTCTGTCCGCTTTCGCTCGTCGCCCGGACATATCGATGTTGAACCCGTAGCCCGGATATGCACTATTCAAACCCGTAGACTCCGGGTCAAACCCGGAGGGGTCTCACACAGCACAGGACGTCCATCGAATGTCCTTTTTATGTCTTATACAGCCTATATATATCCAGGATCATTCGGATATCCTATGGATATTCTGTATATGTCTAGGATCATCGAAACATTCATAGGATATTCCATCACATTACCAAGATATATCTGACGTCCTGGGGATATCCCCATTCGATCATATACACAGAAAAAAAGGTTCACTTGAGCCAAGAAAATTATATTGAAGACCGAAAAATCTCCCGAGCCAAGTCAAAATTTTTTCAAACCAAGAGAATTGTCTTGGCTCAAGCAAATTTTTTTATTGACTGAAGAAAATTTCGGTTTACAATGCGAATTGCAGAAAATTTTATTGGAACAAAAATTTTTTTTTACCAATTTAAACTTTTTTTCTGTGTATAGTGAAAATATTGATATTCAGAGATTTTTTCCGAAGATATGAATCATTATATAAATATTGAGTTGGGGTCGCAGATATCCTATATTATATATAATATAAATATAAATATATGTATATACTATATATATATATATATAACTTAAAAAATATATTCATCGAACATACAAAGTTTATTTTCACTTTCTTTCACGAACCTATTCCATTTTTTTCCGAATATTTACGAAAGGTCCTGACATCCGATGGATGTATTATGGACTATGTAAGGATGCAAATACAGGGCCCTGGGATGTACCACTGCGATACAACAGACGTCACGGATATCCACAGGATATTCCATAATACAGTCCCAACGATATCTTGAAAGCGGACATTTGGATGTTCACGGGACATCCTGGGTACGTCCTATGTATATAACGGGATGTTCTAGGGATATCCGCGACGGACGTAAGAGATGTACAGTGGATGTCCTGTGGATGACATTGTGCTGTGTGGGGTGGCAGCCCTACCCATAATACAGCGGCTTGCCACTCTTTACCCCCTCCACTTTCTTATTTGACAACTTATACCAAACGCATACCACAACAAAAAGCATAAAAATGAAGAGAAATATTAACATTTTTTCGTTTTCTGCTCTATTCAGTTGGTAATGTTGTGGTATAAGTGAGTCGAATAAGGGTCCTATCTAATAACATTGAGTGGCAAGCCGCTGCCATAATATGTGATGACTTAGCGAGACTGATCTCCCACCAACTTCCACTTAAACCTCATTCCTCTTTATGCTATTCGAATAGCGACGTTACTTACCAGTCAACTCTCCTTCTGTACACACACTTTTCCTAACCGACTTCCTAACCAACCCCATTACTAAAACCCCAGCTCAGGCATAACAAATACATACATCTTCTCCTTCTGTATATTACATAAGTAGGTAATACCTATATTGTATGTCAGGCGATTTCGGTAAACAATCAATAAATATCATTCACATATATCTTATTTGTAATAGCCAGTTTGAGTCAGCCTCCATCTCCCTTACTTCAACTCTCCTTCTAACTCACACATTTTCCCTAACTGGCTTTCGGCCAACCTCGTTACAAGAGCCCCCCAGCTCGACCATAACACAAACATAAAAAAATGAAAAAAAAAATGAAAAATAAAATGAGTAAAAAAAAAAAAATGATAATGAAAAAAAATTCCAGAAAGTTAAAGGCAAAAGGGCCTAAGCGACAGTCGCTTAGGCCCTTCTGGCTTTACCTTTTCTTAGAATTACAGAAAAAGTTAAAAAATATTCCAGAAAGTTCAAGGCAAAAGGGCCTAAGCGACGGCACATAGGACCTTATGGTTTTACGTGTCTGAAGTGTCGTTTTCGACGGATTTACGTGTTTCCGTCATGTCGGAAGCGAATGCCAGATTTTCGAAAATTATAGGTCCTTTTGGTTTTAACAAAACCGAAAATGGTAAAAATGGCGCTTATGCCCTTTTGCCATTAGACACGCGATATTACATTCAAGTTTTTTACATACAATAAAAATGTCAATTATTCTCATGGAAAATATAAATGCCGAGAATTCAGACTTGAAAGA
The DNA here is from genome assembly GCA_963992785.1 of Tenthredo livida. Classification (NCBI taxonomy): domain Eukaryota; kingdom Metazoa; phylum Arthropoda; class Insecta; order Hymenoptera; family Tenthredinidae; genus Tenthredo; species Tenthredo livida. The sequence continues at coordinate 2,844,623 of OZ023073.1, forward strand.
AAATGTGAGGAGAAGGTGGGCCAAGGTTGAAGAAACCAAAAAAAATCAAAAATAGATGTCAAAGAAATGAAAAAAAGTGGAAAAAAATAAAAGAATTGCAACAAGTATGGACAATCACAATGTTACATATCGTTGGCCTAATTCTCAAATGTCGTAAGCCACAAAATTTCGGAAATTGATTTTTTCGTCTCTTTGGCCTTTTTTTTTTTGACGTTTTTGACTTATTTTCACTCTCTCTCAGAAAATTTTTCATTTGTGGGTTACGACATTTGAGAATTAGGCCATCGATATTATAAGAATATAAATATATTAATTTTTTTTTTTTTTATGAAAAAGTATGTGAATTTATAATTTTTTTTCTGGAAAACTATAAAACGTTGTAATTTGTCTAAAATTAGGTACAATGTAGTGACAAATTTCTGCCCTGGGATTCGATAAAATCCTCAAATAAATACAGAGCAGATAATGTCGTGTTAGAAAAAGAGCACAAAGAATCTATCGAGGACGTGGAAAATGAGTGGAAAATTTATCAGGTCGATTATAGAAGCAGCAATATATCCCAAATAGCCGAATAGTCAGTCTTGAAACTCAGCGCGATATGGAAACAGAACGCTTCTCAGAGGTGGCATCAAAGTGGCTGCCGGTAGTTCCATATACACTTGGAAACCTCTTTCTGAAAATTGAAATAGAAGTAAATTATTTGATAGATTCGCATCGTTTTACGTTTGTTATTGTATATAATTCTGAAAATATACCAAGGTAGCCATTGCGAGGGACATCAGATCCATCCTTGCTGAGCCTGCCAGTCCTTGAACACGAAATGAAGCAATGTTGAAGTTTCTTAGTTTCAGGAATTCGAGATCCGTTGATTTTTGATACGAGTAAGACCAGCTCTTTGAATTCTTCAAATTCTATTCCACGGATGTTCAAATCCGTTAGATTTATCGCTTAGCATGTTTCCTGACTCCAAGAATTCAACGTTTTCAACGTCACGAAACTTGCAGTGCATGAAATTCTTCGAAATTTGTTGACCAAACGTATTTATTCCATAATTAATAGTTAAACTATTTGATATCAATGGGCAGTGTCTTGGGGGCAAAGAGATCGATCAGATGTACTTATAATTCGTGCATAATAATCGAATATCTATTTCTCCGTATTCGAATATCGAGTCTTGTTTATGAATCAATTTACTTCTGTAATATATACTGCGAAGATGTTGGTTGATTTTCTTCAATTCCAGTAACTCTGTCTTCTATCACCTCATATTCTTCAGCAGCATTCCATCCGTGAATTTCTTCAGTTTGTTCATTGTCTATATCGTTATCATTGTCTCTGAGAATATCAATAGTGTCCGGTTGGTTTTCGCAGACATGTCCGCTACAGTTTGAACAAATAATTGAGCATTTGAGACCGGCGTTACGGCATCCACAACCGACCACACAGTTATTCTTACATTTGCAGGATAATGCACGAAGCAAAGTTTCTGATACGGGAAGCATAGTATTTCGAACGGGTTGTAACCCAGAAGAGGTTTTTTTCCAGCCCCATCGCTCAGGGCTATGAATAACTGCGAGCCAAGTCTGGACCTGATGATAAGTCCTCAAGGAATGTTGCATTGCAGCACTTTTTGTCGGGGGTAGAGCCATGGCACTTAATTTATTTTTCTTTGCCAATTCGTGGAAGAGCTTAAACCGAAGTGCATTTATCGAACTTTCAGATCCGCCACCTCCGTATAACGCGATGAAAAACTGTTCCCCGGCTGCGGCGATCGCTTGAGGATCCACCTTTTTCATTTTGAACAACTCGACGGATGCGCGCAGGTAGTGATTCTCCTCTAAAGTTGATAGAAAATTTTCTTTTACCATATCGTAGACAGCCGATGTTGTGTTGCAGCCACTGAACGCGTGGAGAAATAGTATGTTGTCGCTAACAACTTGACCAAACTTGAGGCTTTCGGGCGTATATATTTGTTCAGGAATACTACCATTTTCTGGTCTGCGAAAGTATATGTTGTTAGATTGCCGCTTCAGTCCAGTCAACAAAACTAGAATATCCACATTCTCACTGACTATGACGACCCTATCCAATTTCGGAGCTATCTGGATGGCTCTATGCACAATCAACGCACTAGCATGTGCCATGGTTTGTTTAACATAGCATCCGATGTTTTCCAGTTCTGTTTTTAGCATGTCTATGAAGAGGGCCTTGTTGCCTTTGTTCGCAAGGAATTCCTCCTGCGATATAACGCACATAGATTCCTTATTGATGACTGTGTTCGCCGACAAAATTTCGTTCGATCCTCCCCCATTTGCTGGTCCTAAATTGTTTACATTATCAGGATGCAAGTCGAATATTATCGTTGCGCTCGGGTTGAAATTTTCTCTTACGTATTTTGTATACTTTTCACAAATGGTTGAGAACGGTACATTGATATCCCACCCGACACAACGCAGAAGATATCCTCCGTCCACTACTTCGACCGTACTGAACCACTGGAGGCAGTCGTTAGGCAGCGGCGAGAAACAGTCATACATCGACGACTTGTTGCCTTCCAGCATTCCTCTCTCTGTGAATAAAGTCAATGGATACGGCGCCAGCTCGTACAATAGATGAGTTTCCAAGTCCGTTAGTGCTCTTTTGGCCTTGCACATTCTCTGGAAAATAAGCAGTGGGTCAATCGGCGTTAGCACTCCGTCAATCCTGATACCGTTGGTCATTGTTACTAGAGGAAGCACCCTTTCCGTCGGATTAGGTGGCGGGGAGTGAAAACTCAGGCCTACCAGGCGGCTGATCATTCCGGCGCCAATCTCGGTAGAAAGATGGCAGTTTATTGATGAATCTCCAACGATCCCTGTGCTGATCGATTGCAATTCAGTTCCGCTGGGAAAAGGCAGGTGTTCGGCTAACCACTCATCTATTTTTCTAACGTTCTCATCTTCGTTGAAAATTCCAGAGCTTTCCATACCGACGTTCTGTTTTTTCTTGACTTCAGATACACCGCAGAAGTTTTCAACCTTTTCGCAAACTTTCTGCAAAAATATCAACCCCATCGTCCACTTCCCGAGGACACTCTCGAATATCCTATGTCCTTGGTCGGCTACTCCGGCCATTTTCATTGTTCGTATCAGCGACTGTTCAATCATCACATCGGACGTAATACTGGACCAAAATCTGTGCGTGCGTCTGATCATGTAGTGACCGTTTTCAGTAAATTGTTTGTATTCACGCGGAGGAATTTTTTTCTGCAAATTAACCATATCCTGTATATACATGTGGGCGGCTGTTGCGTAAAGCAATTTACCGCTAGCGTGAAAATAGGGTAACATCCTTCGCATCGTGTCCAGGTGGAGATCCCAATCTCCCGACCTCTCAGCTTCGATGAACTGCTTGACTAATGTCACCATGCGAAAGTACTGCATCCAGAGCTTGGCGGTGGGTCCTCTGGCTTCGATTTTCCACGACTCGTCGTCAAATTTGGCAGCAATATTTTTAACGACGATTTCATCGGCCGGTGTGAGAACGGCAGACCTTTCAGTGTTCCTAATTATAGAGTAAATTTCTTTACGCTCATTGTACGTTAACTCGATTGAATTTATAATTTGCTCGGCCAATACCAGATGGATTAATACGTGGCCTTTTATAGCCTTTGAAAAAGCGTGACCAGACATAATATTCTTTACGTTTTCGACGCGGAAAATAATCCTGAATAAATCTTCGAGGCCACTGCCAGCCATTATGTACCCTATCGAGTCTAGGAAGGACATGATTAAATGGAAACCTCCGAGTCTTAGGATAACTTGTTTTATCACAGAAGTTGGATCGGCTTCATCAATGATTTCATAAGCCCTAGTGTACAGATGTAAATCGAAGGTCACTACGCAGCTGCTCTGATTCGCAGCCTTGGACTTTTCAACGGCTGAAAGAAGCGCGTTGTAGATAGTGTCGTTGCTCGACAACGATGAATTGACGCAAAGTACTTTAGACGTGATAAAGTTCTTGTTGGTTTTTCTCTCCTCCGCAAATCCGTTCCATCCGGATACTTTGGGAACGCGTGACCGCTTCGCTAACAACCACACTAAATCGTTAATTGTTGGCTGAGTGTTGTAAGCTATGGGTCGTACGCTGTCTAGATTTTCAACTAGTGTATACTGTGTGGGTTGTTTCTCGTGGGATAAATCAGTTGTTAAACTTTGGGACGCTGGTTTAGACTGTTTCTTCAATATACGAGGTGTGGACTGCTTGGGTCTAACCAGAACTGAAGGAGTGACGTAATGGATCTCTCCGATCTCGTGAACGTTCTCGTGTCTGTTACAAGGGTTGAGGTCGAAATCTATATTGTTCAATTCCAATTGAGAGAATGCTCGATCTGATGGGGAAGGCTGCTCATTTAGATTGCACAAGTATTCAAAAGACACTACTTCCTCATACGAGGAGCAAAATCCCAAGGCTGACAAGAGGTCGATGACCTGCCTGGAGCCAAGTCTTTTGTAAAAAAACCCACCGACTCCCATTTGTAGGGTTGAAAAAAACGTCTTAGGTCTAACGGCCGATACAATGGCATGCGCTATGGCCGTGCACTTCCTTGCCCATTTACTGAACAAACCACGCTTTGGTTTCATCACGACTTCGCTAAGAAAAATCCTCAGAGACATTGGCACGGCGGCATCCACGTCTTTCATGAAATCCTCGAGAGGTGGATAGGGCCTTCCTTTACAAGACAGGGATTGTATATCCTCCAAAATAATAGCCGCTGCTTTTCGGACTACGTTGAATCTCTCCTCTTCTTTGCTAACTCTTCTCTTCTTGAATGGAGTGTACGGCAAAACACTGCATGAGGTTCTCCTGAAGGAAACGAATGCGTCGTTGCCTTGATAGTCAAAGATCCTAATCTTGTCTCCGTACTTTTCTTGCAAACGTGATTTGACGGCGTATAAATCAGGCCGATAATCTCCCGCGATATCTTCAATGAGTTGTGAAATTTTGATGAAGCAATTCTGGCTATCAGCTAAGTAGGAATAAATGTACTCCACCGCATCTTCGATCCCTTCGCAAGGGCGTGCTCTCTTCAATCTCTTAGAGGATGAATCGGCCAACTGGGCGATACACCTTCTGTGGTATTTGGCACCAGCTGTATCAGCGTCCGACTTCACACCAATGCGCTTGACTATTTCTTGAGCATTTTCATCGCATCGATTTTCGAGGTAAGGAAAAACGACGTTCTTTAATTCCGAGAATGTTTTGACGGAGTGAACGATCATCCCTTGATCCTCATTGTGGGTCTGAAAATCATCTGGGATTGTTTCGGCGCAGATGAAACACTTTGTTGAAAAATCGAAACCTTCAAAACTACAGGAAGGTGGCGACGGTGGGGTTTGCGGCCTGGGTATATCCTGCAGCAATTTTCTCTTACGAACTATTTTTGACAACACATGGTGGTTTGTATATTGACTGTGGCATCGAGTGTGTATGCTGTAAGAAATGAGAAATGAAATTCGTTATATTTTAGGGAAAATTAATGGAATAAATGGAAAAAAAAAAGAAAAGAAAAAACGTTGTTATTTAATTACCTTATCGGTTCCGAACCTAGCAGAAGTTTTTCGCGGTTTATATCTCCTCTCAATTTACACGCCTTTAGTAGTGAACCGTAACCTTTTTTATGCACTGTAGTCAGACGTTTATCCGTCGAAGATTTACGACATATTATACAAACGCTCATTTTAATAGAATATTAGGAGAACGCGTGGGATGGTCAGAACGCCGTTTTTGAAACCATAACTCTGCAATGAAAACCGGATATAACCACTGAAATGTAACAATTATAACGCGGTAACGCACGCGGAATAAAATCACGAACGTGACGAACTATGAAACTGACGTTGAATTTCTTTAATTATTCTATATACCTATTATTGAAGCTTGGCGAAAGATTGTGTCCTCGGAACTAATAGATGGCACTGTTGATTGTATGCGTGCGCGTTCTATCTACTCACCTTTGTAGATTGCTTTATCGGTAAGTAGTACGAACCGATTGAGTAAAACATCTTAATGTTGGTTCTGAGAAATGATCAGTGTATCAACTTACCGACCGATAATAGCGCAATATTATTTCGATCGGCAAGTTAGGACACTGTTCAATCCTATACATTAATTAATGTGTATAAGTATATAATAGTATCTAACGAGGCTGATATCTGACTAGGAATTTCAAAAAACGTAATCAACTTCTAAAACGGAACTATGAGGAGTGAAGTAGTTAATATAGTTGAAAAATGAAGTCCGAAGGTAATAATAACTGCAGCGGTAGTAATCCTTTGCAAGTATCTTTACAGAGCGTGGAATTCAAGAAAACTTATACAGAGTACGTTGAGACGAAGATAGCTGATTGGAATTATGAGGTTTTTTTGTTTTTTTATTCTCTATATTGTAGAAAGGCGTTCTTGATTCAAATTTTTGTCATATCATATTCAAGTTTCTTACATACAATAAAAATGTCAATTATTCTATGGAAGATATAAATGCCGAGAATTCAGACTTGAAAGAAAATGTGAGGAGAAGGTAGGCCAAGGTTGAAGAAAGCAAAAGAAATTAAAAATAGATGTCGGAGAATTGGAAAAAAAAAAAAATTGCGACAAGTATGAACAATCACAATGTTACGTAATATAAGAATATATTTTTAAAAAAAACTATGTGAATCTATAATTTTTTTCACGGACAACATAAAATGTTCTAATTTGTCTAAAATTAGGTAGAATGTAGTAAAAAATTTCTGCCCTGGGATTCGATAAAATCCTCAAATAAATACAGAGCAGATAATGTCGTGTTAGAAAAAGAGCACAAAGAATCTATCGACGATATGGAAAATGAGTGGAAAATTTATCAGGTCGATTATAGAAGCAGCAATATATCCCAAATAGCCGAATAGTCAGTCTTGAAACTCAGCGCGATATGGAAACAGAACGCTTCTCAGAGGTGGCATCAAAGTGGCTGCCGGTAGTTCCATATACACTTGGAAGCCTCTTTCTGAAAATTGAAATAGAAGTAAATTATTTGATAGATTCGCATCGTTGTACGTTTGTTATTGTATATAATTCTGAAAATATACCAAGGTAGCCGTTGCGAGGGACATCAGATCCATCCTTGCTGAGCCTGCCGGTCCTTGACCACGAAATGAAGCAATGTTGAAGTTTCTTAGTTTCAGGAATTCGAGATCCGTTGATTTTTGATACGAGTAAGACCAGCTCTTTGAATTCTTCAAATTCTATTCCACGGATGTTCAAATCCGTTAGATTTATCGCTTAGCATGTTTCCTGACTCCAAGAATTCAACGTTTTCAACGTTACGAAACTTGCAGTGCATAAAATTCTTGGAAATTTCTTGACCGAACGGTTTTCTTTCAAAATTAATAGTCAGAACTATTTAATATCAATGGATGGTGTTTTGGAGGCGAGGACATCGATCAAATGTACTTATGATTCGTTTATAACAATCGAACATTTATCCCTCCTTATTCAAATATCGAGTCTTGTTTATTAATCAATTTACTTCCATTACATATACCGCGAAGATGTTGGTTGATTTCCGTCGATTCCCGTAACTCTGTCTTCTATTCCCTCATATTCTTCAGCAGCATTGTGCCAGTGAATTTCTTCGGTTTTTTCATCATCTATATCGTTATCGTTCTCTTAGAGAATATTAATAACGTTCGGTTGGTTTTCGCAGACATGTCCGCTGCAGTTTGAACAGATAATTGAGCATTTAAGACCGGCTTTACGGCATCCACAACCGGACACACAGTTATTCCTACATTTGCAGGATATTGCACGAAGCAAAGTTTGCGATACGGGAAGCATAGTATTTCGAACGGGTTTTAATCCACAAGATGTTTTTTTCCAGCCCCATCGCTCAGGTCTGGGATAAACTCCGAGCCAAGTCTGGACCTGGTGATAAGTCCTCAAGGAGTGTTGACACACAGCACTTTTTGTCGGTGGTAGAGCCGTGGGACTTAATTCATTTTTGTTCGCCAATTCGCCAAAGAGTTTAAACCTGAGTGCGTTTATCGAACTTTCAGATCCGCTACCTCCGTATAACGCGACGAAAAACCGTTCCCCAGCTTCGGCGATCGTGTTAGGATCCACCGTTTTTCTTTTGAATAACTCGACGTGTGCGGTCAAGCCTTCATTATTCTCTAAAGTTGATAGAAATTTATCTTTTCCCATATTGTAGACAGCCGATGTTGTATTGCAGCCACTGAACGCGTGGAGAAATAGTATGTTGTCTCTAACAGCTCGACCATACTTGAGGCTCTTGGGCCTATATATTTGCTCAGGAATATTTTCATTTTTTGGTCTGCAAAAGTATATGTTTTCACACGGTCGCTTCAATCCGGTCAACAAAACTAGAATATCGACATTCTCGCTGACGATGACGACCGATCTGAATTTTGGAGCTATCTGGATGGCTCTATGCACAATCAATGTGCTAGCATGTGCCATGGCTTGTTCAACAAAGTATCCTAATTGCTCGAGTTCTTTCTTCAGCATGTCTGTAAATACGGCCTTGTTGTCTTTGTTCGCGAGGAATTTCTCTCGCGATATAACGCAGATAGTTTCCTCCCTGATGACTTCTGTTGGGGAAGATTTTTCATCCGATCTTTCCGCATTTTCTGGTCCTGAATTATCTACATCATCAGGACACAAGTCGAATATTATTGTTGCACTTGGGCGGAAATTGTCTCGTACATATTTTGTATACTTTTTACAGATGTCTGAGAACGGTACATTGATATCCCACCCGACACAGCGCAGAAGATATCCTCCGTCCACAACTTCAACCATATTGGACCAAGTTAGGCCATCGTTAGGCAGCGATAAGAAACAGTCGTACATCGACGACTTGTTGCCTCTCAGCATTCCTCTCTCTGTGAATAACGTCAATGGATGCGGCGCTAGCTCGTACATCAGATGAGCTTCCAAGTCCTTTAGTGCTTCTTTGGCAATGCACATTCTCTGGAAAATAAGCAGTGGGTCGATCGGCATCAGCACCGTGTCAACCCTGATCCCACTGGTCGCCGTTACCAGAGGAAGCACCCTTTCCGTTGGCTTGGGTCTTGAGGAGTGAGAGCTCAGACCTACCGAGCGGCCGATCATCCTGGCGCCAATGCCACCAGTAAGATGGCAGTTCGTAGATGAATTTCCAACGATTCTTGTGCTGATCAATCGCGATTCAGTTTTTTTAGGAAACGGAGGATGTTCGGCGAACCATCTATCTATTTTCCTAACAATGGTATCTTCGTTGAGCATCGCTGAGCTTTGCATATGGACGTTCTGTTCCGCGTTGGCGTCAACTATATCGCAGAAGTTTTGGACCTTTTCGCAAACTTTCTGCAAATATATCAACCCCATAGTCCACCTGGTGAGGACACTTTCGAATATCCCACGTTCTTGGGCGGCTACTCCAGCCATTTTCATCGACTGTATCAGCGACTCTTCAGTCGGTATATCAGACATAATACTCGACCAAAATATGTGCGTGCGTCTGATTGTGTAGTGACCGTTTTCAGTGAATTGTTTGTATTCACTCGTAGGAATTTTACTCTGCAAATTAACCATATCCTGTATATATATGTGGGCGGCTTTTGCGTAAAGCAATTTACCGCTGGCGTGAAAATACGGTAACATTCTTTGCACTGTGTCCAAGTGGAGATCCCAATCTGCCAACCTCTCAGCTTCGATAAACTGCTTGACTAATGTTACCATGCGAAAATACTGTAGCCAGTGCTTTGCGGTGGGGCCTCTGGCTTTGATTTTGATTTTTTGCAGTTCGTCGGCAAAATTGGCAGCAATATTTTCAACTACGATTTTATCGGGCGGTGTGAGAACGGCAGACCTCTCAGTGTCCCCAATTATGGAGTCTATTTCTTCACGCTCATCGTCCGTCAACTCGATTGAATTTATAATTTGCTTGGCCAATACCAGATGGGTTAATACGTGGGCTCTTATAGCCTTTGAGAACGCGGTACCAGAAATGATATTCTTCACGTTTTCGGTGCAGAAAATAATTCGGAATAGATCTTCGAGACCACTGCCTGCCATGATGTACCCTATCGAGCCTAGAAAGGACATTATCAAATGGAAACCCTCAAGTCTTAGGATCACGTGTTTTATAGGAGAATTTGAATCGGCATAATCAATGATTTCATGAGCCCTAGTGTATAGATCCAAATCAAAGGTCACTACGCAGCTACTTTGGTTCTCAGCTTTGCACTTTTCAACAGCTGAGACAAGTGCGTTGCGAATAGTATCGTTACTAGAGGTCGGTGAATTGGCGCAAAGTATTTTAGACGTGATAAAGTTCTTCTTGGTTTTTCTCTCCTCTATAAAACCGTTCCATCCAGATACGTTAGGAACACATGACCGCTTCGCTAACAACCATATAAAATCGTTAATCGTTGGCTGAGTGTTGTGGCTGATAGGTCTCATGCGATCTTGATTTTCAACCAACGTATTCTGTGCGGGATTGGAATTTGGCTGTGCATTATTGACGAGTGAAACAATTTCAGAACTCCCGGACTCCGGATTAGACTGCTTCTTTGATATACGAGGCTTGGAATGCTTCCGTTTATTCAGATCTGAATTAGTGATGTAATGGATCTCTCCGATCGCGTGAACGATGGCGTATCTGTCGCGAGGGTCGACGTCGAAATCAACGTTCTTGAAAGTCAATTGAGACATTCCTCGATCTGATGCAGGAGGCTGCTCACGGAGATTGCACGACAATTCAAAAGCCACTACTTCGTCATAAGTGGAGCAGAATCCGAGGGTTGACAAGAGGTCGATGATGTGCTTAGAGCCAAGTTTGTTGTATAAAAACCCGCTGACTCCCATTTGCAGAGTAGAAAAAAATGTCCTTGATCTAACGGCCGATATAATAGCGTGCGCAATGGCCGTGCACTTCCTTTCCCACTTATCAAACGAACTACTCTTCGATTTCAACACGACATCGCGCAAAAAAAGCCTGAGAGATTCTGGCACGACGGTATCTACGTCTTTCATGAAATCCTCGAGAGGAGGATAGGGCCGGTTTTTATAAGTCATGGATTGTATATCCTCCAAAATAATAGCTGCAGCTTTTCGGACTACACCTAGTCTCTCCTCTCCTTTGCTAGCTCTTCTCTCTTTGTATGGAGTCTGAGGCAGATCACTGCATGCTGTTTCCCTGAAGGAAACAAACGCATCGTTGCTCTGATAGTCAAAGAACTTAATCTTGTCCCCATACTTTTCTTTCAAACGTGATTTAACGGTGTGTAAATCAGGCCGATAATCTCCCTCGATCTGTTCAACGAGTTGTGAAATTTTGAAGAGACAATTCCGGCTATCAGCCAAGTAGGAATAAACGGACTCCATCGCATCGTCGATCCCTTCGCAAGGGCGTGCTCTCTTCAATCTCTTAGAGGATGAATCGGCCAACTGCGCGATACACTTTCTGTGGTATTTGGCACCGGCTGTATCAGCGTCCGACGTTACACCAATGCGCTTGACTATTTCTTGGGCATTTTGATCACATCGATTTTCGAGGTAAGGTAAGATGAAGTTCTTTATTGCCGAGAATGTTTTAACGGAGTGAACGATCATCCCTTGATCCTCATTGTGGGTCTGAAAATCATCTGGGATAGTTTCGGCGCAGATGAAACACTTTGTTGAGAAATCGAAATCTTCAACACTACAGGAAGATGGCGACGATGAGGTTTGCGGCGAGGGTATAAGATCCTGCAGAAATATTCTCCTGCGAGCTGTTGTGGACGACGTTGCGCTGTTTGTATAATAATTGAAGCATAGAGCGTGTATGCTGTAAGAAATGATGAAAGAAAATTAGATTTTTTTTTGATTAAAATAGAATAAAAACGAATATTAAGAAAGTAAACGTTACCGTTTCATTTCATACCTGACGGTGTCAGAATCTCTAAGAAGTTTTTCATGCCGGTTATCTCCTCTCACTATACTCGCCTCTAGTAGGAACCTGATACCTTTTTTACGCACTATAATCAGACGTTTTTCTTCCGAAGATTCACCACATATGATACAAACGGTCATTTTATTTTTAATGTAATTGCACAAGTTTCAAACCCATAATCCCATAATAAAAATTAAGCCCGACGTAGAAATTGAAATGAAACGGACCATGAGTATTCATTGTTTGGTTGGAAACTTGATGAGAGCTTGTGTCTTCGGAACTAACAGATGGTACACCTGCAGTGTATGAACTTACCGATTGATCATGGAGTAGAAGGAGACCTAACTTCAAAGTAAAATGTGGTTTACGCTATACCGGGCGATTATGTGGAAATGAAAGGCTCCAAGCGCGCAGGCGCTGATTTATTCGAATATTTCGAGGGTCACCAATTTCAGACTCGCCACGAATATCCCTAGAGTCCGTCTGCTATTTGTTTCTGATTGTTGTCAAATACAAATGGCGGCAGACCGTTGCAGGAATAGGTTATGTTTGTGTGAATCTAGCAGACGACAGAACTAGGGATATTACTGAGAAGTTGGTGGAGTCGCTGGCGCTATTCTGCTGGCCAATGAGATTTAAGTAAATCAAAGTTCGCGCGCTTCGAGCCTTTCCTTTCCACATAATCTCCCGGTAGATGGCACTGGGGCGGATACACTGTGCCTAGAGTCCCTAGAATAAACAGAGTCTAGCAAACGCATGACTCTTTTTGATTGGTCAGTTTGAACTCGCTCAAACATGGCTGCCGATCTAGTGACTTTTGTCTAGTAACGAGCTCGAACCTGGGATTCTAACCTCGACTTCCACAGTTTCGTGTTCAATATTTATTTCTACAATCCCCAACCGCAATGAGCGAGTTGTACGCGCGAAGTTTGAATGTTCGCGCGCATTGCGGTTGGGGATTGTAGAAATAAATAGTGAACACGAAACTGCCCAGGTAGCATTGCATGTATCGTCAGGACTTGTAAGTTTCTGATCGACAGTAACTTCCGTCGGAATGACGCGTGATCGTTGCGTGTCTCTGCACATGTAGCGACACTATCATAACATTGGTAGGCCTGCGGAAAGCCCGCTGCAGCAGCACCCATGCGTACTCTGCCGTCAATAGGTCTGTTCGAGCTAGCTACACTTTTTACACTGTTCTTACACTTTTTACTCTCGCCCAATAAGAGGTGTAGATTTCTAGGGGAAAGAGTAAAATCTGGTAAAAGTGTAAAAAGTGTAGCTAGCTCGAACAAACCTATTCTGCTGTTGTGAAAAGTGCAGACGTCAGTGGTGCGCAAGTCGTGATATACCGTGAAGTTTTGAGGAAGCGGAACGATGGGCGTGCTATAGTTCGACCAACACACGCTCGCGTTGCGTACGTGAGCTGCCAGTGACTGCGAGTAGAAGCCCACGTACGCAACGCGAGCGTGTGTTGGTCGAACTATAGCACGCCCATCGTTCCGCTTCCTTAAAACTTCACGGTATATATACAGATATATATAATTTGGCGGCAATCAATATTTATCGACCGACACGCGTGGTTTTAACAATCTATCCGTACAGTATTAAAATATAGCTATTCCAGTGAAGAAATCAGGTGATATATCAGTGACCCTGCTGGAAGTGAAAGGATAGGATGTTTATCCATTTGAATCATTTTGAATCTTTCGGATACGAAGGGATAAGTAAAATGAATCCAAATCTATCCTTCGCCTATCTGGTTGAATCCTTTTCTATCTCAATCTCGATATGAAATCAGGCCTATCCTTTCCTAACCCCGATTTTGTATCCGAATCTATCCCTCGCCTATCTGATTGAATCCTTTTCTATCTCAAACTCGATATGAAATCAGGCCTATCCTCTTCTAACCCCAATTTCCTATCCAAATCTATCCCTCGCCTATCTGGTTGAATCCTTTTCTATCTCAATCTCGATATGAAATCAGGCCTATCCTTTTCTAACCCCGATTTTGTATCCGAATTTATCCCTCGATTATCTGATTGAATCCTTTTCTATCTCAAACTCGATATGAAATCAGGCCTATCCTTTCCTAACCCCGATTTCGTATCCGAATCTATCCCTCGCCTATCTGATTGAATCCTTTTCTATCTCAAACTCGGTATAAAATCAAGCCTATCCTTTTCTAATCCCGATTGTGTATCCGAATCTATCCCTCGCCTATCTGGTTGAATCCTTTTCTATCTCAATCTCGATATGAAATCAGGCCTATCCTTTTCTAACCCCGATTTTGTATCCGAATTTATCCCTCGATTATCTGATTGAATCCTTTTCTATCTCAAACTCGATATGAAATCAGGCCTATCCTTTCCTAACCCCGATTTCGTATCCGAATCTATCCCTCGCCTATCTGATTGAATCCTTTTCTATCTCAAACTCGGTATAAAATCAAGCCTATCCTTTTCTAATCCCGATTGTGTATCCGAATCTATCCCTCGCCTATCTGGTTGAATCCTTTTCTATCTCAATCTCGATATGAAATCAGGCCTATCCTTTTCTAACCCCGATTTTGTATCCGAATTTATCCCTCGCCTATCTGATTGAATCCTTTTCTATCTCAATCTCGATATGAAATCAGGCCTATCCTTTTCTAACCCCGATTTTGTATCCGAATCTATCCCTCGCCTATCTGATTGAATCCTTTTCTATCTCAAACTCGATATGAAATCAGGCCTATCCTTTTCTAACCCCAATTTCCTATCCAAATCTATCCCTCGCCTATCTGGTTGAATCCTTTTCGATCTCAAATTCGATATGAAATCAGGCCTATCCTTTTCTAACCCCGATTTTGTATCCGAATCTATCCCTCGCCTATCTGGTTGAATCCTTTTCCATCACAATTTTCATCCAAAACCAGGTCTATCTTTTTCTAACCCCGATTATTATTATATTCAAATATATAATTCAGCGCCTGTATACCTATAAATCTTTTTGAACAGACCATCAGAGGGATTTAGATAGATAGGCTGTGGATAGAAGTGGATACGAAATTAACAATACCTACAAACGGATTGGCCGGACTTCGAATTTAAATGGGCATTAAGTGGGATTCAGATAGATGGGCTGTGTATAGGAGTGGATGCAAAATTAGAGATACAAACGGATTGGCGGGACTTTGAATTTAAATAAGCATCGAATGGGATTCAGATGGATAGAAGTAGATAGAAAATTAGGGATACACAAAGATAGGCGCCGTTTGTGCTTTCAACGGACCATCAGAAGAATTTAGATAGATAAGCTGTAGATAGAAGTGGATACGAAATTAGAGATACAAACGGATAGGCGGGACTTTGAATTTGAACAGACCATCAGATGTATTTAGATAGATAGGTTGTGGATAAAAGTGAATGCCAAATTAAGGATACAAACGGATTGGCGGGACTTCGAATTCAAATAAGCATTGAATGGGAATGAGATGGAAAGGCTGTGGATAGGAGTGAATACGAAATTGAGGGTACAAAATGATAGACGGGACTTTGAATTTGAACAGACCATCAGAGAGATTGAGATAGATAGACTGTGGATAGAAGTGGAACCGAAAATAGGGATACAAACGGATAGGCGGGACTTTGAATTTAAATAGGCATCGAATGGGATTCGGTTGTTAGGAGTGGATAAGAAATATATAGATAGATAGGTGCGTTTATTTGACCATTGCAATGTTGGACAATCCTACCCTGCATTTACAATATTGTATGCAGGGTAGGCAGAGAGGAAGCTTAACCTAACTTAGAACGAGGTAGAGAGAGAGAGGGGATACGCAAAGATAGGCGCGATTCTTATTTTAAGCGGACCATCAGAGGGATTCAGATAGATAAGCTGTGGATAGAATCGGATAAGAAATCAGAGATTGAAAAGGATGGGCTCTAGTTTGAATCTAAATCAGATAGAAAAAGATTCACGTAGATTGGCGGTGGATAGGATTAGATAGGAAATTCGAGATTGGAAAGGATAGGCCCTAGTTTGGATCCAAATCGCATAGAAGAAGATTCACGTAGATAGACGGTGGATAGGATTAGAAACGAAATTAGAGATTGGAAAGGATAGGCCCTAGTTTGAACTCAAAAGAAGATACACTGAAAAAAAAGTTTACCGATTCTAGCCATAATTATCATTGTTTCAGCAATATTGTATTGGAAAATACGATACGGTAATGCCATCTGGGTGATAAAGCCATGCAAATATGACTGGCAGAATATCATTGGTGTAAGCATACCATTAGGTCATGACAGAAATATACCCAATAGCTCCGCGAGTCTGACGAGTATCTCCATCTCAGCAATACCATAGTATAGCTGAGTTCACGATCAAGAACTATGAGTATACTAACCATACTCGTATAGCTATCTTATAAACGCTAGCACGCGACATAGACGAACACCAGCCATACTAGTAAAGCCGAAGCAGGCATATATAATGTTGTTTGGTAGAAAACAGTTTTGCCAGTATAGGGAGAATTATTTGTGAAAATATGAGTTTAGCTGAATCAGAGATTCTCATAAGTATCTAGGAACCAAAGGAGTATGGCTGAATTAGAAATTCATTTTATATACCTAGATATATTACAGGACATTATACCTACGAATGCTAGTATGGCTGGTTATTTAAATGAAAAAAGGTTTTGGTGTCAGCCAATATATTTCATAATCAGCAACATTTATTTTAATTATCTGGTATCGATTATGATATTCATACATATAGGTAATTATGTGAAGGGAATTATTTTTGGCGAGTAGGTCGTAGAACAAACAATTATTTGTTCACATATACAGGTCCCCTGGAATTGACAGATAAGGTTCCTTTTCTCTGGATTTCCATGTTAGGTTTTTATAGTCCTTGATAGATGGAATAAAGTTTCCGAAGATGACCTAAACAATGGTCAAAACGTATTTGTCTTCAAATAGGTGTTTGTTCTACGACCTGCTCGCCAAAAAAATTCCCTTCACATTGAACAAGAGGTCGACAAATCCATATTTCATATAGGTAATTAATTTAAGTCATAGCGAAAATATAAGATGAATGAAAATGAAAACATTAATAATAATTTATTCATATATTAGGGTAAGGGTGGGTAGATCCGGACGGTGAGAACCCTTGGTCACTCCAAGTTTTATACACTAGGAATGAAGATAAGACTGAAGATATAATATTTATGATTGACTTATGATGACTAGTTTGTACTTAAGGGGGTGCATACACCTTTAAAATAATTTTTTTCAAATTACTGCTACGCTCTGAGAAAACATTCTAGAGACTCAGTTTTTCTACAGTTGATTAGTGCTATTTTGATACATAGTTCATGATTTTTCCAGATTTTATGTCCTCCGCTAAACATAAATTCAGTCCATCGAAGAAAAAGCAGTTGTCGTAGGATGCAGGTTGCTGCATTGAATGAAATTTCTTCCACCTTTGAGGAAATATTCTTTACGAATGTAATTTCGGACCAAACCAATAATATTTGATGAATGTAATTTTTAGACATAGAAATTTTTGGTTTCAAAACATTTTTTCCAGAATGATGGAAAAAAAATTCTTACAATCAAAAATTTCTATGTCTAAAGATTACATTCATCAAATATTATTGGTTTGGTCCGAAATTACATTCATAAAGAATATTCCCTCAAAAGTAGAAGAAATTTTATCCAACGCAGCAACCTGCATCCTACGACAACTGCTTTTTCTTCGATGGACTGAATTTATGTTCAGCGGAGGACATAAAATCTGGAAAAATCATGAACTATGTATCAAAATAGCACTAATCAACTGTACACTACACTGAGGCAAACACAACCACGTGTTTTAGAACTACGAAAAGCGACAGGAAAAGAAGTAGACTTATGACAAAGAGGTTGCAGGTTAAATAAGAAATCATCATTCACTCGAATTCTATTAGATTCATACAGCGGGATTATTTCATTATCAAAATATTATATTCACTTCACTATAAGTAAATATGCGGGGAAATGATGATATAAATCTAGCCTACAAACATTCGCTCGTATGCATGATTGGCGTGTCTGTGTATAACAGGAAAAATACTAATTTTTCAAATATTATCGTAGACAAGTAAGAAAAGACTTACCTTCAAATGTTGGTACTAAATCACTAAGATTCCACTCGCCAAGTTTATTTTTCACGAAGTCGTCCATCGCGTAAAAATTTTCCGTGCAGCATGGTCGGCGTCGTCGCGCGATGCATAGTAAAGCTCAGCGAACAGCGTTCCCGGTCACCATGCGTTTACAAATTACTATAGGTGTTTCAGCAACATAGTATAGTTTCGCGAGCCATACTAGTATAGCTGTCACTGATGCCAGACGGAGGTCTGGTTTCTCTCTTACTCCGCCGCGATTGCCATCGCTCTATCTCTATTTTTGGAGATTTTCTGGGGATTTCTGGCATCACTGATAGCTGTTATTCTTCCAGCTATACTATATGGTTAAATTAGCTAGGCACGTAA
Source organism: Tenthredo livida (assembly GCA_963992785.1). NCBI lineage: Eukaryota > Metazoa > Arthropoda > Insecta > Hymenoptera > Tenthredinidae > Tenthredo > Tenthredo livida. Next base: position 2,863,092 of record OZ023073.1, read on the forward strand.
AAAATCAGCTGCTATACCATACAGTGTAGTCTCGTGAGCTATGTTAGTATGGCTTTCTCACCAAAATGATTTATTTCCAGCTATTTATAATGGCTAGGCTAGCTAGACGATTAAGTGTCGTCCATAAAAGCGCAGTAAGCTTACATAGACGAAACTGCTCTGCCTCAACCAGCTATATTATTGTTAGATTAGAAATACTGCACTAGTCATATTTGTATGAACTTTACAGCAATCGGAGTTTTCCCAAAGAGCTATTGCATTTTCTGTGTGGACAATATGTTTTCACCAGAATACCTATAACTGGCCAACAATAACAGTATTATTATGAATTCCGAACCATTTTTTTCAGTGTAGCAAGAGATTCGCAAAGATAGACCGTTGATAGGGTGATTCATTATCTTTATCCCTTTCTATCCAAAGGATCCAAAGTGATTCAAGTGGATAAAGATTCTATCCGTTGACTTTCATAAGTCCCCACCCCATCACAGTGATTGTGTAGAATTAGTGTACTATAATGACAAGACGCACTGAAAAAAAAGTTTACCGATTCTAGCCATAATTATCATTGTTTCAGCAATATTGTATTGGAAAATACGATACGGTAATGCCATCTGGGTGATAAAGCCATGCAAATATGACTGGCAGAATATCATTGGTGTAAGCATACCATTAGGTCATGACAGAAATATACCCAATAGCTCCGCGAGTCTGACGAGTATCTCCATCTCAGCAATACCATAGTATAGCTGAGTTCACGATCAAGAACTATGAGTATACTAACCATACTCGTATAGCTATCTTATAAACGCTAGCACGCGACATAGACGAACACCAGCCATACTAGTAAAGCCGAAGCAGGCATATATAATGTTGTTTGGTAGAAAACAGTTTTGCCAGTATAGGGAGAATTATTTGTGAAAATATGAGTTTAGCTGAATCAGAGATTCTCATAAGTATCTAGGAACCAAAGGAGTATGGCTGAATTAGAAATTCATTTTATATACCTAGATATATTACAGGACATTATACCTACGAATGCTAGTATGGCTGGTTATTTAAATGAAAAAAGGTTTTGGTGTCAGCCAATATATTTCATAATCAGCAACATTTATTTTAATTATCTGGTATCGATTATGATATTCATACATATAGGTAATTATGTGAAGGGAATTATTTTTGGCGAGTAGGTCGTAGAACAAACAATTATTTGTTCACATATACAGGTCCCCTGGAATTGACAGATAAGGTTCCTTTTCTCTGGATTTCCATGTTAGGTTTTTATAGTCCTTGATAGATGGAATAAAGTTTCCGAAGATGACCTAAACAATGGTCAAAACGTATTTGTCTTCAAATAGGTGTTTGTTCTACGACCTGCTCGCCAAAAAAATTCCCTTCACATTGAACAAGAGGTCGACAAATCCATATTTCATATAGGTAATTAATTTAAGTCATAGCGAAAATATAAGATGAATGAAAATGAAAACATTAATAATAATTTATTCATATATTAGGGTAAGGGTGGGTAGATCCGGACGGTGAGAACCCTTGGTCACTCCAAGTTTTATACACTAGGAATGAAGATAAGACTGAAGATATAATATTTATGATTGACTTATGATGACTAGTTTGTACTTAAGGGGGTGCATACACCTTTAAAATAATTTTTTTCAAATTACTGCTACGCTCTGAGAAAACATTCTAGAGACTCAGTTTTTCTACAGTTGATTAGTGCTATTTTGATACATAGTTCATGATTTTTCCAGATTTTATGTCCTCCGCTAAACATAAATTCAGTCCATCGAAGAAAAAGCAGTTGTCGTAGGATGCAGGTTGCTGCATTGAATGAAATTTCTTCCACCTTTGAGGAAATATTCTTTACGAATGTAATTTCGGACCAAACCAATAATATTTGATGAATGTAATTTTTAGACATAGAAATTTTTGGTTTCAAAACATTTTTTCCAGAATGATGGAAAAAAAATTCTTACAATCAAAAATTTCTATGTCTAAAGATTACATTCATCAAATATTATTGGTTTGGTCCGAAATTACATTCATAAAGAATATTCCCTCAAAAGTAGAAGAAATTTTATCCAACGCAGCAACCTGCATCCTACGACAACTGCTTTTTCTTCGATGGACTGAATTTATGTTCAGCGGAGGACATAAAATCTGGAAAAATCATGAACTATGTATCAAAATAGCACTAATCAACTGTACACTACACTGAGGCAAACACAACCACGTGTTTTAGAACTACGAAAAGCGACAGGAAAAGAAGTAGACTTATGACAAAGAGGTTGCAGGTTAAATAAGAAATCATCATTCACTCGAATTCTATTAGATTCATACAGCGGGATTATTTCATTATCAAAATATTATATTCACTTCACTATAAGTAAATATGCGGGGAAATGATGATATAAATCTAGCCTACAAACATTCGCTCGTATGCATGATTGGCGTGTCTGTGTATAACAGGAAAAATACTAATTTTTCAAATATTATCGTAGACAAGTAAGAAAAGACTTACCTTCAAATGTTGGTACTAAATCACTAAGATTCCACTCGCCAAGTTTATTTTTCACGAAGTCGTCCATCGCGTAAAAATTTTCCGTGCAGCATGGTCGGCGTCGTCGCGCGATGCATAGTAAAGCTCAGCGAACAGCGTTCCCGGTCACCATGCGTTTACAAATTACTATAGGTGTTTCAGCAACATAGTATAGTTTCGCGAGCCATACTAGTATAGCTGTCACTGATGCCAGACGGAGGTCTGGTTTCTCTCTTACTCCGCCGCGATTGCCATCGCTCTATCTCTATTTTTGGAGATTTTCTGGGGATTTCTGGCATCACTGATAGCTGTTATTCTTCCAGCTATACTATATGGTTAAATTAGCTAGGCACGTAAAAAATCAGCTGCTATACCATACAGTGTAGTCTCGTGAGCTATGTTAGTATGGCTTTCTCACCAAAATGATTTATTTCCAGCTATTTATAATGGCTAGGCTAGCTAGACGATTAAGTGTCGTCCATAAAAGCGCAGTAAGCTTACATAGACGAAACTGCTCTGCCTCAACCAGCTATATTATTGTTAGATTAGAAATACTGCACTAGTCATATTTGTATGAACTTTACAGCAATCGGAGTTTTCCCAAAGAGCTATTGCATTTTCTGTGTGGACAATATGTTTTCACCAGAATACCTATAACTGGCCAACAATAACAGTATTATTATGAATTCCGAACCATTTTTTTCAGTGTAGCAAGAGATTCGCAAAGATAGACCGTTGATAGGGTGATTCATTATCTTTATCCCTTTCTATCCAAAGGATCCAAAGTGATTCAAGTGGATAAAGATTCTATCCGTTGACTTTCATAAGTCCCCACCCCATCACAGTGATTGTGTAGAATTAGTGTACTATAATGACAAGACGCACTGAAAAAAAAGTTTACCGATTCTAGCCATAATTATCATTGTTTCAGCAATATTGTATTGGAAAATACGATACGGTAATGCCATCTGGGTGATAAAGCCATGCAAATATGACTGGCAGAATATCATTGGTGTAAGCATACCATTAGGTCATGACAGAAATATACCCAATAGCTCCGCGAGTCTGACGAGTATCTCCATCTCAGCAATACCATAGTATAGCTGAGTTCACGATCAAGAACTATGAGTATACTAACCATACTCGTATAGCTATCTTATAAACGCTAGCACGCGACATAGACGAACACCAGCCATACTAGTAAAGCCGAAGCAGGCATATATAATGTTGTTTGGTAGAAAACAGTTTTGCCAGTATAGGGAGAATTATTTGTGAAAATATGAGTTTAGCTGAATCAGAGATTCTCATAAGTATCTAGGAACCAAAGGAGTATGGCTGAATTAGAAATTCATTTTATATACCTAGATATATTACAGGACATTATACCTACGAATGCTAGTATGGCTGGTTATTTAAATGAAAAAAGGTTTTGGTGTCAGCCAATATATTTCATAATCAGCAACATTTATTTTAATTATCTGGTATCGATTATGATATTCATACATATAGGTAATTATGTGAAGGGAATTATTTTTGGCGAGTAGGTCGTAGAACAAACAATTATTTGTTCACATATACAGGTCCCCTGGAATTGACAGATAAGGTTCCTTTTCTCTGGATTTCCATGTTAGGTTTTTATAGTCCTTGATAGATGGAATAAAGTTTCCGAAGATGACCTAAACAATGGTCAAAACGTATTTGTCTTCAAATAGGTGTTTGTTCTACGACCTGCTCGCCAAAAAAATTCCCTTCACATTGAACAAGAGGTCGACAAATCCATATTTCATATAGGTAATTAATTTAAGTCATAGCGAAAATATAAGATGAATGAAAATGAAAACATTAATAATAATTTATTCATATATTAGGGTAAGGGTGGGTAGATCCGGACGGTGAGAACCCTTGGTCACTCCAAGTTTTATACACTAGGAATGAAGATAAGACTGAAGATATAATATTTATGATTGACTTATGATGACTAGTTTGTACTTAAGGGGGTGCATACACCTTTAAAATAATTTTTTTCAAATTACTGCTACGCTCTGAGAAAACATTCTAGAGACTCAGTTTTTCTACAGTTGATTAGTGCTATTTTGATACATAGTTCATGATTTTTCCAGATTTTATGTCCTCCGCTAAACATAAATTCAGTCCATCGAAGAAAAAGCAGTTGTCGTAGGATGCAGGTTGCTGCATTGAATGAAATTTCTTCCACCTTTGAGGAAATATTCTTTACGAATGTAATTTCGGACCAAACCAATAATATTTGATGAATGTAATTTTTAGACATAGAAATTTTTGGTTTCAAAACATTTTTTCCAGAATGATGGAAAAAAAATTCTTACAATCAAAAATTTCTATGTCTAAAGATTACATTCATCAAATATTATTGGTTTGGTCCGAAATTACATTCATAAAGAATATTCCCTCAAAAGTAGAAGAAATTTTATCCAACGCAGCAACCTGCATCCTACGACAACTGCTTTTTCTTCGATGGACTGAATTTATGTTCAGCGGAGGACATAAAATCTGGAAAAATCATGAACTATGTATCAAAATAGCACTAATCAACTGTACACTACACTGAGGCAAACACAACCACGTGTTTTAGAACTACGAAAAGCGACAGGAAAAGAAGTAGACTTATGACAAAGAGGTTGCAGGTTAAATAAGAAATCATCATTCACTCGAATTCTATTAGATTCATACAGCGGGATTATTTCATTATCAAAATATTATATTCACTTCACTATAAGTAAATATGCGGGGAAATGATGATATAAATCTAGCCTACAAACATTCGCTCGTATGCATGATTGGCGTGTCTGTGTATAACAGGAAAAATACTAATTTTTCAAATATTATCGTAGACAAGTAAGAAAAGACTTACCTTCAAATGTTGGTACTAAATCACTAAGATTCCACTCGCCAAGTTTATTTTTCACGAAGTCGTCCATCGCGTAAAAATTTTCCGTGCAGCATGGTCGGCGTCGTCGCGCGATGCATAGTAAAGCTCAGCGAACAGCGTTCCCGGTCACCATGCGTTTACAAATTACTATAGGTGTTTCAGCAACATAGTATAGTTTCGCGAGCCATACTAGTATAGCTGTCACTGATGCCAGACGGAGGTCTGGTTTCTCTCTTACTCCGCCGCGATTGCCATCGCTCTATCTCTATTTTTGGAGATTTTCTGGGGATTTCTGGCATCACTGATAGCTGTTATTCTTCCAGCTATACTATATGGTTAAATTAGCTAGGCACGTAAAAAATCAGCTGCTATACCATACAGTGTAGTCTCGTGAGCTATGTTAGTATGGCTTTCTCACCAAAATGATTTATTTCCAGCTATTTATAATGGCTAGGCTAGCTAGACGATTAAGTGTCGTCCATAAAAGCGCAGTAAGCTTACATAGACGAAACTGCTCTGCCTCAACCAGCTATATTATTGTTAGATTAGAAATACTGCACTAGTCATATTTGTATGAACTTTACAGCAATCGGAGTTTTCCCAAAGAGCTATTGCATTTTCTGTGTGGACAATATGTTTTCACCAGAATACCTATAACTGGCCAACAATAACAGTATTATTATGAATTCCGAACCATTTTTTTCAGTGCGAGAGCGTAGCGCAGCGCATATGGTGTGCGACTAGTAATCTGACCGTCGAGGGTTCGAATCCCCGACTGAGCGATGAAAATGAGAAAAAGATTTCTTAGCTCTACCCCACACACTCCGCCGTATGAATCTATCCAACTATGAATGTTCTTCATGTTTAAATTTTTTTTAACAGAAAAAAAATGGCTGCCGACAATAAAAGATTCGAGTGGGTATTCAGATGGATAGACCTTCGGAGATACTTTGTGGATAGCGATGGATAGATAAATGTGGATAGAAAATGATACGAATTTATTAACTCCAATGATTTACCTTAGGATAGATAAAGATAAACTCGGTAGAACGTAAGGGATAGACTCATTGATACAGAAAGATTCATACAAGTAAAGATTGAACTAATGGATAGAAAGAGATAGCTATTGAAGCGTGACGAATAGAGTTATGGATAGAAAAAGATATCATTTGAGGGATGCAAATCATATAGTTGCGAGGGATAGAAAATGTCTATCTTTTTCTATCCCACAATTTTCTATCCTTTTCTATCTTTTTACTTCCAGCAGGGTAGTTTAACACATCTTATCATTAATCAAACTTACACGTTACGTTATTAACCACTTAATAATACATATAACTATCTATTACCCGGCTATATTACAAGGATAATCATATTATATACGCTATTATATTATCTACTATACCTTATGTTACCAGGCTACCAATATAATCATATTATTCACGTTATTACATTAATCTTTATATAATTATCTATCACCCGGCTATATTACAAGGTATATTATATCATTTAATTACGCTATTTTTACTTAACCCTATTAAAGGTATATTATATCATTTAATTACGCTATTTTCACTTAAACCTATTAAAGGTATATCATATCATTTAATTACGCTATTTTTACTTAAACCTATCAAAGGTACATTACGTCATTTATCAAGGCATGCGATATACCATTACACATTATATCCTCAAAATTAACAAATACAGTAACACCGGTGTGACGAATTGCACGTGCGGTATCGCCAACTCGGGCATCCATCTCAACGTAGTTACCCTATATCGTTGACTCTTGAACTACGCAATAAACGACTCTTTGTCAGCAACCTCTCGTGCATATTGTCACGCCTCTGTATTCCCCTTAATTTTTATAATAATCAAACAAGCCACCTGCAATAACACCGGACGCCCAAAACACGTAAGCACAGTAGAGTATAAACAATTCCCGGTATCGAATCAAGGCTAAGCCACACAAAGAATCAGATCCAATACCTAGCCACGATAGAAACATCTCGAGAAAGCGATTAGCAAAACAAAACACCCTAATAACTGCCAAGCGTTCGAACCATATTTGGCAACTAAAGGAATTTACCACTGGCCATTGCGTCGGCAAAACGCTTGAATAAAACTTCCAGCCTTTCGACATATTACGAAATAGATTCATCAGCCTAAATTTAAGAACCACAGATTTATGTATACCTAACTGTATTCACCTTTACTCCTAAAATAGTTTTCACTGAAAAACCAAGAAAACCATAGCCGAAGGGAGTAATTTGAGAATGAACAAACAATGCTTGAAAAGATGAGTAAACCCAAAAAACCCCTACGACAATAAAAAGGAAATTATCCAAACAATCAAGACGAATCGCAAGGAAGAGCACGACCCAACAAGCATAAGAACTTCACGGACTCTCTCTCTCGAGCCGGACACGTGGGGAAGACTAGGACATACCTGCGGAGGACAAGGAAGGATGCAGAATCAAAAGAACTGACTCATGCTTTACTACAAGCAGAAAAAGCATCCAACGAACACCCACACGCTCTCGAGCCCCTGGTGATTCCCGGAACTCACGAACACGCCAACACAAGATGAGGAAAAGGAGGACAACGGTCACGTACACCAGTGAGTCCCTAACCCAAGATGTACAAGCTTGGAGCAACCACACACCCACGAAGACCCCACGTGACGATGCTGACCACTCGGAAGGAGAGCCCCACCTTATGCCCAAATCACGGACCCCGCACCCCGAATCATCATATAAAACACCTACGACTCATCAGGAGGCAGCGCTCTCGGATCACTCGCCCTGCCTGTTCCTGCTTACTCTTCAGACGATTCTACTATACTACGACTACTACTCTGCTACTCGACTTGGCTACGCCCACCTGCACGGTTACTCTACATACTTATTGCTTCACGCTAATCCGTCGAATTTTGCAAGCATTCATACTTTACCTCCGGTTCATTCTCAAATCAAACTCGACTCATTAATCAAACCGAATTATTCGTTTCAAATCATTTCTAAAACTCCGCTCTATATCATTACTGCCAAGTCCAAATACAATCATTTTACTCCAAATTCGAGGAAACCCAATTCAGCACTTAAATTCAGTGAAGGCTATTTTTAACGATCAGAACATTGTAAAACCAAGTATTAATAAATCAAAACGTGACGCCTTGAAGTATATGAACATTTACTTAAAAAACCAAACCCCTCGATCTCTTCGAAGCTTCCGACATCCCGCCAGAGCAACAATCATCAAGGGACAGACCAGGAGAAGACACGATCAAGGTAAAACCAACTTACATAAATAACTGAGATTAGCGATCCTTTCTCAAAACAATCAGCTTGCTCTATTAACATAACTACCCCCTAATTCAAAACGTGTGAACTTGACACAAGGCTCCCCCTATCCATTGTACTTCAGTACTTAGTCGATAATTGGTGACCCACAACTATCGAGTGAATGTCTAGGTAGTTTGTCACGATATTCCCAACAGTTAGACTCTGGGTTTGTCCGCAAACGTCCGTTCCGACGTCACATAATTTTTCTGGTGCATCGGCCGGGAAACCAAACGTTATAAAACGCGAATAACTTTTTGTGACGCGTGTAGCGATCGATGGATAGGAAAGACTAAGTGTTAAACTCACTAAATCCTTTAGATTCGAAAAATAGAACGATAACGCAAAACGCCATTTGTGTGAACGATCGACGGTCTAAATGCGAAATTTTCTTTCTTTCCAAATATAGCTTAAATTCAAACGAATTAGTTCAATAAGTCACGATACTTAGTGCAACGATACAATAATTTTCAAACAAAGCTCAGATTATTCCAGAAATTTTTTTTTACCTTAGACGAAGCCAGGATAGACAACGATTCTTAAGGGGGGGGGATACCGGATGTGTTACCGACACCGCCTATATTTCCGAAACGGGGCTATCAATCGACTTGTCCTTGCGGCAGTCGATGTTTGACGAGTAATGGGTTCAAACTGGTACGTTTGATCGGATGAAATCGGATTTTTTTTTTTTTTTTTTATCGAAAAGCGTGGTCGTGCCATTTATTTCGACTTATATCAAAGCCTACGGATCGAAAATGCAAAATCGGCTTCCTGAGCCCGATTCTGTATGGCATTCCGAACACAACCATCCAAAAACATCTTTGGTTTCGACAACGATGAAGAAACCACATCTAATCTACGTTTTTGTGGTAATTTTCACGATTGTCAAGAGCCGTGAGCGAAAATGGCCGCTCACGGCTGTTGATATGATGTGGTGGTTCGCAGAACGCCCGTGAGATGTCGCCGCACGCCCATTTAAGCTTCTCCTTTTACCACCGCTGTTACGTTGGTACACCGTGTGAAAGGTAAAAGGAGAAGCTTAAATGGGCGTGCGGTGACATCTCACGGGCGTTCTGCGAACCACCACATCATATCAACAGCCGTGAGCGGCCATTTTCGCTCACGGCCCTTGACAATCGCGAAAATTACCACAAAAACGTAGATTAGATCTGGTTTCTTCATCGTTGTCGAAACCAAAGATGTTTTTGGATGGTTGTGTTCGGAATGCCATACAGAATCGGGCTCAGGAAGCCGATTTTGCATTTTCGATCCGTAGGCTTTGATATAAGTCGAAATAAATGGCACGACCGCGCTTTTCGATAAAAAAAAAAAAAAAAAAATCCGATTTCATCTGATCAAACGTACCAGTTCGAACCCATTACTCGTCAAACATCGACTGCCGCAAGGACAAGTCGATTGATAGCCCCGTTTCGGAGATATAGGCGGTGTCGGTAACACATCCGGTATCCCCCCCCCTTAATAAAAATTACCTTAGGCGAAGCCAGGATAGACGACGATTCTTAATGAGAATTACTTTAGACGAAGCCAGGATAGACGACGATTTTTAATTACTTTAGACGAAGCCAGAAGAAACGACGATTAGAAATCAAATAAGGCAGAATACAGCAATCGAATCATTTTAGACAAATTCAGAATAAACAATAATTTCCAAAGCGGTAATACAATTATTTCAAATAAAACTCAAGGCAGAATACAACGATCGAATCATTTTAGACAAGTTCGAGATAAACAACTATTTTCAAAACGGTGATGCAACAACCTTAGACAACAATCCAAATCCAGGCCGCAATATTTTAATGAATTAATAATTTTAGACGAAGCTCGTATTAAAAGCCGCGATAGCTAAAATAACGATACAATAATTTTTAACGAGATAACGCATGGCCAAACGAATGATAGTCGCGACCATTACGGAATCCAAATGATCAATGAGTAACGGTTTTAAACCTAGGCGAACGTTAGTAGCTCATAGTCCACCTGTAGCAGTTTCGGTCGATGTTAACGTAGACGAACCAAGCTCAAGTCCAAATCAGAGCCCTAGTCCAGACCCGATTTTAAGTTCAAATCTTAGTCTAAATCCAAATCTAGACTCAAATTTAACTCCGAACCTTTATCTAAATTCAATCTTGAACCCAAGCCCCAGTCCAGGGATAGACGAAACTCCAAACCCCAGTCCAATTTCAAATCAAAACCCTTATCAAAGAATAACTAGATCAAAAAGTAGTCAAGGAACACAGTTATTTGAGCACGAACTCGAGACAGTAACTAAACAAATTAAACAAGTAAAACGGAAATTGTTCAAAAATATAAAGCCGGAAGAGCCTATTAACGAAATCGAAATAGAAGATAGGAGGATGCCGGATCCACGAAATCCAGAATCGGCGGGCCCGACCCCGCACACTTACGTTCCCCTTAAAGATGCTTTAGAAGCAGTCCCAATATTTAACGGTAAACCGTCGGAAGTACGTAGTTTCATACAAGGATGTAAATACGCGAAAGATATGGTAACGCCGCAAATGGAATTAAGCCTTACGAGAATAATAAGGAATAAAATAAGAGGTCCAGCTAGGCGCGTATTCGAAGACGAACAATTTGATACATTACACTCATAGAAAAGTATCGTGGGATCAACAATAATTTTGCTTAATCAACAAAAAAATTTGGTAGATATACAGTCTACAAAATGCTTTGTTGCTTCAACAAACATTGTTTGCTGGCTGATTTAGTTTGATCAACAAATACACCAGAATGATTTAACAAAAGCATTTGGTGAAATCAACGAATGTTTCGTCATATCAGTTAAATTACTTTGTTGATTCAACTAAATTTATTTTGTTCATAAAACCAAAAAAATACTGGTAGGTACATGAATTGAAGCTTATTAGTTCTACAAAGTACAATACAGTATCTGAAAATTACATCAATCAACATAGGATCAGCTTTAGGGGGACTAACATATACTGACAACATACATATTTACAACACATAACCAATACAGGAATTAAGCGACGCTTAGAGAGGAGATCTTCTGCCACTATATATACTAACCAGCTCCTATAAGTGGTACTCGTGAGAATATCGAAAGCGATGGTCGCCGCCTTACGAGAAAATATTAAAGTAATGTACATGACCATGTAAAATCAAGAAAACATTTCGGCCTTCCAACAAAATCAGAATACACAAAATAGTGTTGTTGAATATATTCCACCGCTTTTGTTATTTCAACAAATTATTTGTTCATTCAAATAAAAACTACGTGACAGAATAATTTTGTTGTAGCGAACGAGCAAATCTCAGCCATTTGGTGATATCAACAAAACAGTTTGTCAATCCAACAGAAAAAATTTGTTGAATTGACTAAAATTGCCCACCAAAAAAATTTTGTTGGATATACCGAATTTTTTCTCTCGGTGTAGAAGCATTAACTTCACGGGTTAACGAAATATACAGCCCCATGAAATCGGTAAGCATATGTCAGGGAGAATTAGGCAATTTGTATCAACAAGAAGGCGAGGACGTAGTAACATACGCGGCAAGGGTACACCGAGAAAAAGGATTTTTTGAGTCAACTAAACATGTTGAGTCACTGGAAATGTGCTTCAGTCAAGTATTTCTTGATTGAAGTAAGTAACGTGCGCTCACTTGAACACTTCCATTATGTTTGGTTTGACTAAATAATTTGGTTGAGGATTTCGTCAACTGAACTAAACATCCGTTTAATACGAATAAAGCAAACATTGTTCCAAACACGCAGGTGGTTGATCTTTCGTCGCTGAGACAACCAAATTGGTTTCCATTCAAAAGAAATGCATGGTCCCAACAAGTGAAAAATTTGTCAATGCAACGTTTTCGATTATCAATCCGAACGAATACATCAATTCATCAGACTGAATTTCGTTATTGAACCAATCAAATAATTTGTTCACCCAACATGAGGAATCGTTCATAATAACATGATAACGTAGTTAAACGAATCCCGCGGAAAGGTTCAGAGCAACTCGAACGTGTTGTTGATTGAAACTATTGGCGTTCAAGATAACAAATACTAGAGTTATATCAAACATAATTTCTTTTTTATTGGATAGTTTCGAATATGATATTTTGAGTGACTGTTATTTCCGATCAAATTCAAATTATCATCAAATTCGATGAAAATATAGTTAATATCATATTTTTGTTCAAAGATAAAAAAATTTCGAAATTCTCGGAAAATTATAAAAAATTTGGAGTTCAATTCTGAATAAAACGAATAATTTATTCAATTTCAGTTATATTATTTCATGTAACCCAAAAGTCACTTCCAACCCATGAAATAACTCAAGCTTCACTGAACAAACCTAGTATTCCCAACAAGTAAGATATGCATTTGGCTCGATCAAAATATAGTCCCATCGAAACGATATTTTTTTAGACTGAATAAACGTACTATATACAGTGAATGCAAATATTGTAGTAATGACCCAAATCAGCGTTTAGTGGAATATTTTTTTTAATGCAGTTAACCACACGTACGTTCAACGCAACACAATATTTACTTGATGTGAACAAATGTAGAATTCACTTGATTAGGGAAAATGTTGATATAACAAAATATGTAGTTGATCCGACTGAACTATAGATCACATCAAACTTAATTTACTTTGATTCAATTACTGCAATCGATTGGAACAAAACAATTGTTGATGGGTTTGATCAATAATTTGGTCATTTTTACCAAATATTTTGTTGATATGAAAATGTAAAGTATTGCCAGAAATAAGCGTGTTGTCTGCCTGACTACATGAAGTGGTTAATTCAATCACATATTAGGTTGGTTTTACTATTTTTTTCAACCAAATATTTTTTTTGAATCAACTACATATGTGATTGCTCACCCGCAAGCATGTCATTTAGTCAAGTTAACCATAATCTTTTTCACTCAAAAATTTCTTTTTCTCGGTGTACGCGAATGCATGACAAATATAAATCAAGCATTTACACAAGAACGTAGAACGGGCGATTTTGAGGAATTTAAACGTAGTACGGAAAAATACGGTAAGGGAGCATTTTTACGCGGATTAAGACCAGAAATAGACGGGAAAATATCTACTATCCCAGAAACTTTCAAAGATCTAGTAGATGAAGCGCGAAGGCAGGAAAAACAATTAGAAATAAAGAGAAATATTAGACGCGAAAGCCCAGCCATTAAAACTGAAGTAGCTAGTGTAAATTACGCTCAAGGTAGCTCGCAAAAATGTACGATCTGCGGGAGATTAAATCATGAAGCCCGAGATTGTCGATTCAATAGAGATAACAACGATCGTAGACCCCGCGGAAATCAATTCCAAGATAATTCCGACCCTAGGAATCAGTTTTCAAACCGCCAACCAGGCCAAACGAATTATCCAAATAATTACGATTCGCCTAATCAAGGCTCAAATCAATCGGGAAATCAACCTAACTTTCGAAATAACCCACGAGACTCGTATTCAAATCAACCGAGATATCAAGGAAATTACCAACCACGCGACAATAATTTCGATTCACGGAATCAATATCCAAATCGACAACAAAACCCAAACTATAATTATCAACCGCGAACCCAAGGGAACTATCAACCGCGTGCCAATAATTCCGATTCGCAGAACCGATATTCGAATCAACAACGGAACCAGAATTATAACCCGAGAAATCAAAATTATTTCGAACAAGAACAGAGATCCTCGCTCTACGGTTCGCGAGAAAGCGGTCTCAACTCCCGTCAAAATCAAGACCAATCTGTTCAACGCGAAATATGCCGGTATTGTAAAAATTTCGGTCACTCGATAAACGAATGCCGCAAAAAACAGCAAAGTGACCAATATAGACAAAGCATGCGCGACAACAGTCAATCGCCGACTCCGGGAAACGGGCGAGGCTCTCCGAACCGCGGCGCGAATTCGGAGGCCACCAACAGACCCAACCGCGCCGTTACATTGATACGGAGTTACCCGTTAGAAAACGAATCCATTTAATAGAGAAAGAAGTTATCAATAATGATGAGGAACCCCGGATGGTTCACGCTCAGGCAAACACTTTTTATATTCCTGAATACAAACGCGTTAGTGACGAGATAATACCGATCATAAACGACGCGGCGGTTGATAATAGTATATTATGTGGCATGCCCGTAAACCAAGTGTTTTTCGGCGAGAATAATGATTTCAGAACGAGCTAAAGGCGAGCCGAAGGCGAGCCGGAAGCGAGTTCTGAAATCATTATTCGAGTCAAAAACGGTTTACGGGTGCGCCCCATACTTTATTTTTTTCGAAATAGGCATGAAAAGTCACTTTGACGCCAGTTGAGATCCACAGACGAAGAGTCGGGTTATGGTGCGATCTGTCATCTGTCATCTGCGATCTGTCATAAAGACTTTATACGGCAGCTTTGGAATGCGCAATTCGAACTGCGCATCCAGACTGCCGTATAAAGACTTTATAGGGCAGTTTTGAATTCAGCCGTATAAAGTGCTACTTTGTGGATCGAAAACAGGCGTCATAAAGTGACTTTTCAATGCCTATGCCGAAAAAACCCAATAACTCCCCCCCCGAAGAAGAGGAAGAAAATTATGACGTAACTCTATTTTCACAATTAGCTAAAGGGGGATACACGACGACAATCCCATCGATAGAGATAGAAGCCGAAGAGTTACAAAAGCCCAGTACTTTCATGTTAGACACGGGATCAGGGCCCCTATTCAGTAACTTTTCGTTAACGAAACGATCGGTTCAGCTTCTTTTGTCTTGTTTTCTATTGGGTAGATTTGTCTTTCTTGAAACCTTGTTGGTCGTGACGTCACACTCTATCGTAAACTCATCCGATACGATCGTAATCGGAGTTAGTGAATAGGGGTCCAGATTTAAACCTCATCCGAAATAATTGTGTAAAGCCAGAAGTTAGGGTAGACGAGAGGAAAAAATATTGCCTGAAAGGCATCTCTACTGCAGATGTTGTGACCCTAGGAGAAGTCCCTATACTCTCTAAAAATGAAACAGTGGATTTTCACTGATTCGCAGTGCATATCCACTATTTGCCTCAGCTATAAGTATACCACTAACAATTAGTGGATACACACTTTTTCAATTAGTGATATGGCAACACTAATTGAAATAGTGAAATTCACTGTGACAATTAGTCGTTTCGATAACTATTCTGATCAGTGATATTCACTCTTGATTTCAGTCAAAATATCATTTTATAACTGAAAATCACTCAAAATATTAGTGAAATTCACTCGAAATATTCATTGAATAAATTTAATCAAATTTGTAGGATACTTGTACTGTGACAAAACATACGCAATAGTTCACAGTTTATATAAGTATTAGAAGAAAAGACACATGATGGCTGCATCGGCTCTACTGTTGGGTAGAGAGGGAATGTGAAGATATACTATAGAAATGATCCTATGCAGTATGATCTTAATTAAACACGGTTGAGACGAGACAACTGTATTATTATCGGGGTCATCATACTCGCGAGAAAATATTCTCTTCGTCCGCCATCTGTCGGGCAGTCGCATATTCATTAATAGAATAACGTAAACACTAATTTGAAAGTCAAAATCACTATCATTAAGTAACTAGTGCAAATCACTATTTCACATCGGAAAATACTGAGTCAATAGTGGTATTCAAACCACTATAACAGGAAGTGAAAATTTCACTAATTTATTGTGGAATTCACTGCCTTTACAGTGAGTTAGTGGATCACTGTGACAAACAGTGAAAATTTCACTGTTTCATTTTTAGAGAGTAGACATAGAAGGCACCCGGGGAAATTTCCAAATAGTTCCAGAAGATATTCCTATTGAACAACACGGTATATTAGGGTCAGAGTTCTTTTGAGAAAACGATGCGATAATAAATTTCGAAGAGGAAAGATTAGAATATGGCACAACACTTATTCCCTTTTTCCAGCAAGGAACGGAAACCTCGCGCACTAATAATTACGAAGAGACCTTCGAAAACCATAGTAGCAAAAATCCCTTATCAATTTTCGACGAAAGACTTAGAGTTTGCTATGGATGCACTCATTCCGAATTAAATTATAACGGGAATTCTGAAAATCAAAAACTAATTCAAATCCCACCCAGAACGCGAAAAAAAATTTGTATCAATCTCCAAGAGACAGATTTACGCGAAGGTTACTTACCATTATTGTTACCCGGTCCCAAGATCTATTTAGGCGATGCAGTAGTAACAAACGAAAACAATAAAGCATTCCTTTACGCGATTAATACCACAAATTAGCAAGCAAATTTAACAATACCACCGCAAGAACTCCAAGAGATAGGCGAAATAGCCAACGCCCCGAAAGTAGCCGACGGGACTGACGGAGGCACAAGGATGGCTGAGGAAATAGTAAAAGGTCAGGGAAACTCGGTGAATGAAATTCAAAGCGAAAATAAAGATGAGATTGGAGTAAAGTCAAACCACGAAACCGATAAAATTAGCCAGGAATCCTAACTAGACAAAATTGATGGAGTTGGAAATTTAAAAGAACGACGGAAAATCAAATGAAGTAAGGGACATAAGAAGGTAATAACAAGCAAAAATGTTAGGAAAAACAAAACCGCGAGTAATAAAAGTCCGGTGACCATTAAAGTAAGGGAATTAAATAATTACAAGGTCAGAAATGAACTCCCAAGCGACAAAGAATACATTACTAGTATTACCGTAGTAGATAATACGGGTAGCACAACGGATTGTGATAGCTCAGATAGCTTTGATAGTGAACCTCGAATGGAAACAACATTTTGTATGAACATTCAAGCATCGCCCCGTTTCGATCGGGACAAATTAAAAACCTTAGAAGAACTCTTACGCCTAGATCACTTGAACGCGGAGGAAGATCGTAGCGTTAAGGAACTAATTCGCGACAACTTTGATATTTTTTATTTACCGGGAGATTATTTGGGTAGTACTAACGCTATAAAACACAAAATCATCACGTCAGATGACCAACCGATCAACACCAAACAATATCGCTACCCGCCTGTACACAAGGACGAAATCCAGAAACAGATAGGAGAATTATTAGACTCGGATATTATACAACCCTCATCATCCCCTTATAACTCACCATTGTGGATAGTACCCAAAAAACCCGACTCCAAGGGTAATAAGAGATGGCGAATGGTAATAGATTATAGGACCCTTAATGAAAAAACGTTAAAAGATGCCTACCCTTTACCCAATATCGTAGTGTTACGTATTCCACCCTATTCCATACTCCTCTATGCTCTACCACTCTCAATACCCAAGACACAACATCCTGCATCTATCCAGTCTCGCCACCTCTAATCAGAGGAAGTCTCACCCTTACATTCCAAGAACTCTATCCCTACCTATGCACCCATAAAACTGCACCTGCATCAATGCGCTCATGCCCGGGAGAACAATGAAAAGGATGATCTCACTACTAAGATCGGTAGCCATTTTTATATATTCGCACTCGAGCTAAAAGCACTTGCATTCAGATCATTGAAGAAGACAGTCAGTCTCAGACTCGCTCTTAATCATTAACTCAGAATCACTTACCACTTAAGCTTTACGACTTGTAAACCAATAAACAGTTATTCAGTTAATATACTTATTCACATCAGTCACTCATCATCCAGATCCCGGTTACCTTAAGGTGTAAAACGAGGGACGAACTCAACGACAGCTTCATCTTATTCTTAAGAACAACGATCCCTACTCATTACATCGGTAGCAGCTCTAACTCTATTCATAACAATGGTGGCAGCGGAACTACCTCGTTTACCGGAATATACAGTGACAAAATAAGTGAATTCTACATCTTTACATATACGTGATATTAGTGATTACTAATTTCTGAACGTGCAGCTCTTCGTGGAAAATCCACCACACTCTGAACCTTTGTGACAAGTTATAAAGAACGAAATAAACAAAATCTACTAAATCCACTAAATCTACGAAATCTACCAAATCACAAAATCTACGAAATCACTAAATCAACGAAATCTACTAAATCCACTAAAGCTACCAAATCTACCAAATCTACAAGATATCAAAGTGAGAACATGATATAAAGCTCTTCAATTACTTCTACAAAATCACAGAAAACTCAGCAATAAAATCAAAGTTGCTAAGAAAAGAAGTTCGACTACATCCTCAAAGGCACCTAGCCCCACAAAGATTCATCCGAATCCAACGATTAGCAATCTCGCTACAACAGGATCCAGTTTCCTGGACCGTGACATCTATACTCTTCTCGACGACTTCTCGATACCCAACGCAGTCCAACACAACAGCTTCATCCCCAAGATCAACGCAGATTCATATTAGAATGAAAATTTTCATAATTCTCATCATCAGCTTGTAAGTTATCTATAATTATAATAAGCACATACACATATCTCAAACGAAATAATCTAACTCACGAACTCGCAAAATGCCTACTCCACCCGAAAACGAAGGAGAAAACTCATACTGGTCTCTTAAAGACATATTAGATACAATCCCCTACTTTAATGGGAAAAACTTAAATATAAATAACTTCATAAGAAGCTGTGAGAATGCAAAACCTCTCGTTAAGCCAGCTCAACGTCCAGTCCTAACGCGAATGATTAGAACTAAAATCTATGGGACAGCTGAATCCTACCTAGGATGCAAAGAATATAATAGTATTGACGAAATCCTAACAGTCTTAAAACGAGCTTTCTTACCCAAAAAATCAATTTTTGAATGGCAAGCAGAGTTGAACAATGTCAAACAAAGAAGCGACCAACGTGTTTTAGATTATAGCGCGAGAGTCGAAGACATATTACATAACACAACACAGGCTATTAACAACTCAAGCACAGATGATGCTGCTGGCATGATAACAGCAATCCAAACCAATGTACTCAAATGCTTTGTTAGAGGCTTGATTCCGGAAATTGAATTTAGAGTAGCTGGTTCACACCCAAATACTTTAGCAGAAGCTATTGAAACAGCTCTAACAGAAGAGCAAGAATTTCTAAATCGCAACGCTCGAAATACACAAGACAATAACCAACCCCGACAGCCTAACCAACAAAACCCTTCAAATTTTTGTAACTACTGTAAACGCCAGGGCCATATAATAGATAATTGTAGACAGCGCGACCGCAATAACCTGACACAACCTCCAAACAGACGACCACCTAATCAACCAAACACACAATATCCTCCAACATTTTGTAACTATTGCAAGCGCCAAGGACATACAGTAGAAAATTGCAGACAACGTGCCTACAATACCCAACAACAGCAGTCCCAAAACCAACCCCAACGGTCAAATCAACAACCAAACCAACCCCAACAGTCAAATCAACAGCCTAACCCACCACAACAGTCAAATCAACAGAACACACAATGTTCTTCCATATCCTGTAATTATTGCAAACGGCAAGGTCACACGATCGAAAACTGCCGAAAACGCGCCTATAATAACGCACAGAGACAACAAAATCAGAGTCCTTTAAACTCGAACTCAGTTCGCCGGGAGAACGTGCCGACGGACCCAACACAAGCTCAGCCGCGTTCAACAACACAATAAATCGCGTCCTAGAAACAGAATCAGAAGCAATACACGGACTATTGCCAGTTGCCGAAATCGATACAAAAGAATTGAAAACGAAATCTAAATTTATAATAGACACCGGTGCGGATTTGAACATCATTAAAATCAATTCCCTAAAAGAAGAAACCGAATGTGACAGAACCAAAATACGGAAAATGACAGGAATAACAGACGGATTTACTAATACTTTAGCGGAAACTAAATTAAAAATTAACAATAAAGAACACGATTTTCACGTCGTCCGCGAAGATTTCCCAATAGCTCAAGACAGTATTATTGGACAACCCTTGTTGTATAAAGAAAAAGCTACCATCTCCTATGAAAATAATACATTAACTTTGACAGATACTGTAATTCCCTTCAAACTCCAAAAACACAAACCACACATCGCAACTCTCATTATAATACCAGGTCGTACCGCTCAAGTAATTCCTCTTAAAGTCTCAAATTCAGAAATCGACGAAGGCTATGTAGATACGATTAATTTAGGTCCCAATATTCACTGCGGTAAAGCATTAGTTACAAACAGTAACGGTCAAGCATGTATACTCGCGATAAACTCAAACGAATCAGCTGTTGAAATAAGCGTGCCGACGGTAACCCTAGAACCTGTCAACGAATCTCCGAGTACACTCGATCCCAAAAGTTCCATAAACCAACCTGGTACTGTACAAATTTCAAAAATTACCGGTGATATACGAAAGTGTTCAGGCACAATCCTTCATTTCATACCACAAAAAATTCAAATATTACGAGGAATCTCAGTTGAATTACTAAAAGCTTTAAATCTAAACGAGTACGAGCTAATTGCTTACGCGAAAAATGATATAATCGGAGATATCATAAAAGACACAATCCCTAACAGCTCGCAAGTTATATACCACTTAATTATCATGGAAACCTATTCCAGTGATCTAAACGATACAGTCATTACTAAAACGCTCAATTCTCTACAAAAACATTTAGAATCTAATAACACAAAATCAATCTCAATTCCTGACCTATCCAACGAACTAGGTAGCCAGAAATGGGACAAAATCTTACAATTAATAACATCAATTTTCAACAACTCCGATATCTCAATACAAATCTATGACATTAAATCTAACAATCAAACTCAAAACACAAAAACTAACCCAAACGTGCTGACAATAAACGACACGACCGAAACCAATATACCCAATACACCAGTCGATAATAATAATAATAATGGTTCTGAAAGATTAACAGTCCTTAAAAACTCAATGCATCTAGACCATCTTAATGACGAAGAAAAAGAATCTATACTCGCTCTAACAACAGAATTCAACCACCTATTTTTTTTACCAGGCGACACACTATCAAACACATCCTTAGCTAAACATTCAATCCCAACGACAGACGATAATCCAATTAACGTAAAACAATACCGATACCCTACTGTCCACAAAGACGAGATACAGAAACAAGTTTCCGAATTATTAGACCAAAATATCATCAAACCATCATCCTCACCCTATAATTCCCCCGTTTGGGTTGTACCCAAAAAACCAGACGCAGGAGGCAATAAAAAATGGAGAATGGTCATAGATTTCAGGAAACTCAACGAAAAGACCATAGGTGACGCATACCCCCTACCAAACATTAACGACATACTCGACCAACTAGGTAATGCGAAATATTTCTCGACTTTTGACCTTGCTTCAGGTTTCCACCAAATTCCTATGGACCCAACTGACGCTCATAAAACAGCATTTTCAACCCCCCACGGCCATTACGAATTCAATAACATGCCATATGGACTTACGAACGCTCCTGCAACATTCCAAAGATTAATGGACCAAGTTTTATCCGGTTTAGAAGGAAACATAGCATTCGTATATTTAGACGACATCGTTATCTATGCACACTCTCTTGAAGAACATGAAATTAAATTCAGAAAACTAGCTAATCGACTACGATCAGCAAATTTGAGTTTACAAGTAGCCAAATGCGAATTCCTAAGAAAAGAAGTTGCTTATTTAGGTCATATCATTACAGAAAACGGTGTAAAACCAGACCCAAAGAAAATAACAGCAGTTAAAGCATATCCAGTTCCTAAAACAGTTAAACAGATCAAACAATTTCTCGGCCTAATCGGTTATTATAGACGCTTCATCGAAAACTTTTCAAAAATATCCAGACCACTAACTACACTATTGAAAAAAGACGTTAAATTCCTTTGGACATCTGAACACCAAATGGCTTTCGAAACTTTACGAGACTCGATATGCACATCTCCTATACTACAATACCCTAAATTCGATCAACCATTCATACTAACAACTGACGCATCTAGATACGCGATTGGCGCCGTACTCAGCCAAGGCGAAATAGGAGAAGACCTACCGATAGCTTATACCTCACGCACACTAAACAAAGCAGAACTAAATTACTCTGTAATCGAAAAAGAATTACTAGCAATCGTATATTCAGTCCATCACTTCAGACCCTATCTATACGGACATAAATTCACACTCGTTACCGATCACAAACCTCTTGTCTGGGTCAGCAGCGTAAAAGATCCAACCTCGCGATTACTCAGATGGAGATTTAAACTCGAAGAATACGACTATAACGTTGTATACAAGAAAGGTCAAATCAATTGTAACGCAGATGCATTATCGCGCAATCCACCCGTAGAAACCGATAAATTATTACCAATAAATGCGAAACGTAACCGAAACTCTAGTTCAGATAGCATATCAAAACCAAGCGCAAAACAAAAGAAAGAAGCTCACCAATTCCCAACCCGCGCGCGACAAAGTACAGATGACTCACCAAATCCCGCTCCTATAAAGAAATACAAAGACGACGTCGACTCAGAAACTGAAAAAGACAAACCCAACCAAATTCCCATGGATTGCTTACCAACAATAAAAGAAACAATACATTTTCAAAATATACCTTTGACAAACTATTCATTAACCGACAGTTCTACAGACGATCAAATACCTACAAAAAAATTAATTTACCCCGACCCACTAGAAGAAGATATAGAAATCAATTCACTAACCGATACAGAAATGGACAGCCCCTCAGATAACTCGATGCAAGATCCATCCACAGGCGATACAACAGACAGTTTTCCTATGCCAAAAAATCCTATCAATGTTTCAAAATCTGTTAGACCAATGACAACTGATTCACCTACCGACATGTCTGTCGACGACTTACCACTATCTAAAAGAATCGACCAAAAACGAAACGCCACATATACCGATATCTCTCCAGACAATCTACCCGTAAATAAAAAATCACGTAAACCCATAAACACTTCCGCACCAACTTCATTTGAAAATAATCAAAAACAAAACCGCGATTCAAACCATATCTCAAACCAGCTTATCGATGATTCAGACCCAAGTGAGACACATAAAAATCAAACAAAGTATAGCGAACGTAAAAGCGCGCAATCCCCAACACACGCACACAAATACAAACTACGACCAAGAAAGCCTAAACCCCCCTCACCACTACCTACTTCCTCATCGTCGGACGACGACCACGTGCCTTACTATAAACAAAAACTTCCTACCTCGAGCGGATCGGGAACCCCAAACTCTAGAACGCCTTATCACAAACAAAAACTTCCTACCTCCAACGAATCATGGACATCGAACTCCAAAGACTCCCCTGATAAAAACATACTTCCGACTTCCAGTGAACAACAGATCCCTAAACCTAATTCCAGAAAATCATACGCAGACACCATCAGAGCAGAACAAGTAAGAATACCCAAAGTTACCATTCCACCACAATACAATAGCCCTCCAATCACTAAATCAATTTATCATAAACCATCCTATAAACAATTTCGAGAACTCCTAAAAATTTTACCAGACCCGACAAACGAACTCATAATAGAAACAACTGAAGACCTATTTACACAAGACGACAATATAGCGCATTGCATTCCAGCCGACTGCTTAATCGGACAAGGTATAGCACAAGAAATGATTGAACGCAACATCATAAATCGCGACGTGTTAGAATCAAAGAGCCCCCAAGTAGGTGACATCATAGTAACACCATACGACAATAACAACGTATATAACCTAATAACCAAAGCTCAATTCAAAGGCAAGCCAACGTACGAAACTATGTACCAAATTTTGTGTAAACTCAGACGACAATTAGAATCAGATAACGTACAGTCAATATCAATCCCAAAAATCGGTTGCGGACTTGACAAACTAAACTGGAAAACCGTTCGATCAATGATTTATTTCATTTTCCAAAATTCCAACATAAAAATAACTATTTGTGATTTTAAACCAATCCCATTAAGTATACAAAATCCAGAAGACGATAGCATTGTAAACCCTAACTTAAATAACGAGAATCCCATGCAACTTGACTACTCAGACGTATCGGAAAACCTTGAGAACAATCATACAGACAATACCCCCATAGATAATGTGCCCCTCCTTAACGAAAACCAAGAATTACAAAATATCGAAGATACTAATTTTGACAGAGAACAACAAGACCCACCTGAAAATCTACCTATAAACCCACTTCCAAATCCACCAACTCTAAATTCAACATTACAACAAAAACCACCTCTAAATGTAACTATAAATCCACTACCTCAAGATCCGATTCCACATTACAGTCACACAGACCCAACACCAATGGCAACTAATATCAAAGAAACGAATGACGATATCCTTATGAAAAAAGATAACTATGTACACTGCATGTCAGCCGACTGCGTTATAAAGAAAGGAGTTGCTAAACAATTAATCGACATCGGAAGTCTAGATATAAATTTTCTAAAATCTCAAAATCCAGAAATAAATAGCGTGATCATAACACCGAATAATAAGAAATTTATATTCAGCCTGGTAACACAAAAGAAATACTACCAAAAATCAACAATAGATGGAATATATAACACACTAATTATCCTTCGCGACATACTACAAACAAAACACATAAAATCTTTTTCAATTTCCAAATTAGGAAGCGGATTTGACAAATTAAATTGGTTCGCAATAAAAAACACCATCAGAAAAGTCTTTAACTACACAGATATCACAGTTAACATTTGCTTAAACGAGATCAACGTTCCTAAACCTGAACTAATTCAAGATATAATTCGCGAAAACCATGAATCCGTAATAGCTGGCCATAAAGGAATAACTAAAACTATTCAGATGGGTCAAAAAGAAACACATAAACTCAAAAATATACGTAATAAGGAGGAAATTTATTAAATAACACGACTCCCCCTAAAATAATATAGAGTAACATTAACCCTAACCAACAATTTCGACCATGGTGTCGTTTGGATAAAATACATGTCGCTCTGCCAATAAGTACAATTCGAAATCCACTCTACACCCCTCGCACCCTCCCCTTATTACATCTTCCAAAACCCGATGACACTTTGCACAAAAGTCAATCACAACAGTATGCACGGCCCACCGATGAGATTGTACTTCAATATACGCCGAACTCATGTGAGTCCGCCAGACAAAGCATCTTCCGCAAATCTGCTCTCCAGAATCCTCCTGCAACCACCCCTTGAAATTTCTGCATCCACCACTGTATCGCCAAGCCTCGATTAAATGAGCCCTACGCTCATCCCATATATTGTAAAATGGAACCCTCAGCTCCTTTACAATAGACCACAGGCGTGGACTCACACCAGTTACCTCGAGCTCCGCTTTTAACACTATAACAATAAATGTAGAATAACGAAATAACCCCGACAAAATCACGATAATCAATATTGAAATATGACAAAAACACCCACCTCCTTCCAGATTCGCCATACCCTCAAACCAAGCATCCCCAAACGCAGCACCAGCCATTTCAAAGAAAAACGAATAAAATTTCGTATAACCGCAACCTGTTCGCTTCAAATACAATCCAAATAACTCTAAACAATTCTGGAATACTGAAACTCAATAACAAATGCACAGCAAATTCCCACACAATCTCACTATCAACAACCAAATACTACCAAACCATTGAAACACATTCCTACATACCAAAATTTAACTTGAACATTTCAGAAATCTACGACAAACCTAAAGAGCTACCGTTCATTCCAACAATTACACTAAACAAAACCCCATTCCTAACTTCCAAAGATCTATCCTCAAACGGACTAACTTTAGACGACATTCTAAAAAGAACAGACGAAATAACTCAAAATCAAAGAGCTACAGACAACGACAACCGTATCGAAAACATGCTTTACTACATTTCCTCCCTATTCGGATCAGTATCGCTAGTTTATATAGCACAAAAATTTGCAACAGCTGAACGAATACTTAAAATATTTAAAAGATTCAGAAACACTAACCGAAATCAAGACTCTACTGAGCAAAATAATCCTCCAGCCATCACATGTGCACCAATTACACCAATTACACCAACTACACTAAACATAGAAGCTGCTCAGACAGCTCAAACATCCTTTTATACATGAATAAGACATTTATAAACGATTTTATTGCCAATAAGCGATTTTACCTATATCATAAACACACCTTTACCACTGTAATACACACATTCACTAAACATAGAAGACGCTCAGACAGCTCAAACATCTTTCTATACCTCATAAAAATGTAATATTGTGATTAAATAAAAACTTCATATATATCATCTATTATACCTACAATGCTGATAATACATGTACTTAACCATTATTCAAACATTTGATTGTATACCTACCATACCATTGTAATAAGTATATTCAACATAAACCATTTACTAATTCAGCATAAGACATTTATAACTAACCGATCTTATTGCGAATAAGTAATCCTAGCTATATTCTAATTTTAACTCAAATCATACACCTTGACACATCCTCTAACGTGAATACACACCCAAATATGTTGACTAATGTAAACATATACACCCAGGTATATTCGCTAGCCCGAATATACGCGTAGATGAATCTACTATCGTAGATCCATGCGCATAGATACATCCACTAACGTGAACGTATACCTAGTATATTTACTATCGTAAATATACAACCCTTATACCTAAAATATATTATATACACTTCTATTTTTACAAAAAAAAAAAAAAAAATTCCTCCTGCTTCACAGGAGCAATATTTTTTTCCCCCGAGGATGGGCGTGTTACGTATTCCACCCTATTCCATACTCCTCTATGCTCTACCACTCTCAATACCCAAGACACAACATCCTGCATCTATCCAGTCTCGCCACCTCTAATCAGAGGAAGTCTCACCCTTACATTCCAAGAACTCTATCCCTACCTATGCACCCATAAAACTGCACCTGCATCAATGCGCTCATGCCCGGGAGAACAATGAAAAGGATGATCTCACTACTAAGATCGGTAGCCATTTTTATATATTCGCACTCGAGCTAAAAGCACTTGCATTCAGATCATTGAAGAAGACAGTCAGTCTCAGACTCGCTCTTAATCATTAACTCAGAATCACTTACCACTTAAGCTTTACGACTTGTAAACCAATAAACAGTTATTCAGTTAATATACTTATTCACATCAGTCACTCATCATCCAGATCCCGGTTACCTTAAGGTGTAAAACGAGGGACGAACTCAACGACAGCTT
This sequence comes from Tenthredo livida, assembly GCA_963992785.1. NCBI lineage: Eukaryota > Metazoa > Arthropoda > Insecta > Hymenoptera > Tenthredinidae > Tenthredo > Tenthredo livida. The sequence continues at coordinate 2,891,098 of OZ023073.1, forward strand.
CATCTTATTCTTAAGAACAACGATCCCTACTCATTACATCGGTAGCAGCTCTAACTCTATTCATAACAGTAGATATAATAGATCAACTCGGAGGCGCGAAATATTTTTCCGTGTTTGACTTAGCGTCAGGGTTTCATCAAATCGAAATGGATGAAAAAGACAAGGGTAAGACAGCATTCTCAACACCACGGGGGCATTATGAATTTAATAGACATTCCAGAGATTAATGGATCAAGTATTAACGGGGTTGCAAGGAATAGAAATGTTTGTGTATCTCGACGATATCGTGTTATATGCGAAATCATTAGAAGAACACGAAGGAAAATTCGGGAAGTTAGCAGAAAGATTGAGAGGCGCGAATTTGAAACTCCAGCCAGATAAGTGCGAATTTTTGAGAAAAGAAGTAGCATACCTCGGTCACATTATCGGGGAAGACGGGATCCGCTCGGATCCGAAAAAATTAGCAGCCGTAGAATCATTTCCGGTGCCGAAAAATCAAAGGAACATTCACCAATTTTTAGGTCTAGCCGGTTATTATCGCCGTTTTATTCAAAATTCTTCTAACATCACGAAACCACTCACCACTTTATTGAAAAAAGATTCGATTTTTGTTTGGACAACCGATCAACAAAAAGCGTTTGAAACCTTAAGAAAACTATTGTGTGAGCAACCTATATTACAGTATCCCAATTTTGAACAAGAATTCGTAGTAACGACCGACGCCTCGTATTTCGCTATCGGGGGAATCCTTAGCCAGGGAGAAATTGGTAGGGATTTGCCGATCTCATATGTCTCTAGAGTTTTAAACGGAGCGGAACTTAACTACTCAACGATTGAAAAGGAATTAGTTACAATAGTATACTGCGTTTTGTATTTTCGACCGTATCTCTACGGTAAGAGATTTACACTGGTCACAGATCACAAGCCGTTAGTTTGGCTCCACTCGATAAAAGATCCCACCTCGCGATTATTACGTTGGAAAATAAAACTGGCAGAATACGATTATAGAGTAGTCTATAAAGCGGGAAAAATTAACCTCAACGCGGACGCTCTGTCAAGAAACCCGGTGATATTAGAAAACGAGGTCCTTACGCAGGAAGGTTTAGAAATCTTAGACGAGCTAAGAGAATTAAGTGATATAGAAGGAGCAAATACCCGTAAGCGACAGATAAATACGATTACAACCAGAAAGCCGATATTTAGGAATGTTAAGTTACCGCAGGCCCTAGCGATTCAGGGGTATAACTATGAGAAACCACACTCAGAAAAATAATTCGTTGTTGACAACAAAATCGTTTTGTTAGCAATGTTTTGGTTGACTCAACCAAATTTTGATCGTCTGAACCAAAATGCTTGTTGAGCTAACCTAATTCGCTATTTTTTTTTTGTCATCAGTAACGAATAATTTTGTTGAATATTTATTGTCACGTGAACAATGTTTTTTGTTGGATGTGGTGGCATGCGCATATTCACACTATGCGCGATCACTCTTGCCCATATACCAGAAAGTGTTGCCGGTATTCGTGAGTACAGCACATGGCTGCGGAATTGTGCCTTGTGAATTGATTGATAAAAGATAAAACATGGATATCGAACCGCGTAAGTTCTTGAAATCATGTGGGCTAGAACATTTTGTTGTGTCTACGTATCTAGGCCCGAAAAAGCGCGATTCTAACCTCACTTCGCTCGGTGATATTTATCGCTCGCCTTCGGCTCGGATTATAAACTCGAATTCGTCGGAAAATACGTCATCGGCCTCATGATATAATGTACTTTTCATTAGGATAATGTTAAAATTGAAATAAAAATTTGAGACAACGAAATATATTCTTGTTTTACTGGTCAAGTTTTATACACATCACTATTTTTCAGGTTCTTCATAACAAAATGTTCTCTTACCAGTAACAAAAAGAATATTTCAATTCAGTACACTGAACAGAACGTTTTGTTATGGTTGCAAATAACCATTTAGTTAACAGTACCATTTCTCCAGTGCTGTAAACAAAATGAGATTTGTTCCGTTAACAAAACATGATAACAAAACTTTTTGGTCACAAGAACAAAATATTTCTTTGACCAAATAGTAACAAACGATTTTTGTTGGAGTAACAAAAATTTTGTTGTGTCACCAGACCTTTTTCTGAGTGCAGATGGGGAAACCGTAAAACGAGATAACAGTAAAATGAAAACATTACCATGCAGAATAATTTCGGAATTTAGAGGTAGACTATCGCAGCAGGTCGGCGACGTCGCATTCTTTATCACCCTTAAAAACAACCCTTGCGACGAAGGTTCCCAAGATTTACAGCTTGAAAACAAATTGCCACAGTATACCGATCTAGTCCTAGGTAGAGCGAAAATATTAGAGATAGGAGAGAAACGTTATATAGGCCTACCCATAAAAGAAACGACTAACACGCGCTTGGATAGGGAGATACTAATAGAGGCGTTAAAATCATTATTAGACGTGATAAACGAGCTTCAACTAGAGAAAGTAACCTTAGCTAGGACACCGCGAATCGATGGTATAGAATGGAAAGAGATTTTCAAGTTAATTCAGGAGATCCTCGGCAATAACCTATGTAGGATAACGATACACTGAGAAAATGATTCCGCTGTGACAACGTTAGAGCGCTTCGTCATTACTACTCGATAGCCAACACAGTAGAATCTACTCTGCTGGTCGCGTTATCCCCACCATGTTATCCAGTATAAGGCACTGCGTTGCCTCTCCCGTAAAATGAACACTGTGCCTTATACTGGGGAACATGGTGGGGATAACGCGACCAGCAGAGTAGATTCTACTGTGTTGGCTATCGAGTAGTAATGACTGAGCGCTCTAACGTTGTCACAGCAGAATTATTTTCTCAGTGTATGTTACAATCTTATTGAAAAAATCCCTGTAGTCACCGAATCGAAGGGAAAACAACAAATTATGAATCCCGACATAGGTAATGAAGCCCAAACCTTAGATGACCCTATCGCGAAAGAAATAGCGTATGAATCAGATCAGATAGAGGAATTCGAATCACTCGATGAAGAGTTCCTCGACGAGGAATTCCTTAACCGCGAATTAACAAAAGAAAAACAACAAATTATTAATCCTGACATAGATAACGAAATCCAAACCCTAGATAACCCTGTTACGGAAGAAATATCGTGCGAATCAGATCAGATAGAGGAATTCGAACCCCTCAATGAAGATTATCTTGATGAAGAATACCTTGATGAAGAATTCACTCATAAAAGATTCATTGAGGCAGAAACCGTTGTCAAAGAATCCATTGATCGCGAGTTAGTCAATAACAATAATAATAATAATGATAATAATTTACCACCCGATAAAGAACTAACAAGCAAAGATTGCGACATAGAGGAAAGAATTGATAACAAAGTCAACTCAGACCCCCCATTAGACCTTTCGGAAGACGTAGGAACCCATTCTAACGTTATCGAAATTAGGGACAACATAGGTACTAAAAAGGGAGCGATAGCTTGGTTCGCGCGCGAAAACGGAGAACCAATAGATTCAGGAGGGAAAATACTCACGGAAAGAAATAGGGCAGTAAGATTAGGAAAAGGTAATGACTTCGCCGCCGGACAAACTTGGTATAGGAAACGGAAGTCTAGGAAACAATACATAATCATTTTAGCAGAACACGGGGATAAGATTGAACAATTAAAAACCGCGTTTTCAGAATTAAAAACCCTATTGAGACAAACAAATATGTCGGTAGTACATATGTCAGAAACTAAGAATGGTATCAATGGAATTTCTTGGCAGAAAATACTTAATTTGCTCAGATTAGAGTTTAACGATGATTCCTCTAAAGTCTTGATTTGTAATAACCAAATTATCGAACCACCGCAATTAAAACGATTGACCATAATAGAAGAAGCCCACGCGTCGGCGATAGGAGGGCACAAGGGGGTAACAAAAACGTATAACCGCGTCAAACAGAAATATTATTGGATGAACTTAAAGGAGGAAATCCAAAAATATATCTCTCAATGCGTGAGTTGCCAAAAGAAGAAATTAGTTCGTATAAAAACCAAACAACCAATGGTAATAACCGATACTTCGACCACCGCGTTTGACAAAATATCAATGGATATAGTAGGTCCACTCCCGACATCAAAAAACGAATATTCATTCCTACTCACAATGCAAGATAATTTGACTAGATACTCATTAGCGATACCATTAAAAAGAGCAAACGCTCAAGAAATAGCCGAAGCATTTGTTAAAAAATTTATCTGCCAATTCGGTACCCCGCGAGCCGTATTAACTGATCAAGGACAGGCGTTTATAGGGAACTTAATGAAAGCAGTCGCAAAGTACTTTAAAATCCAACAGTTTAAAATTACAGCTTTTCACCCCCAATCAAACGGATCCCTAGAAAGATCTCATCATGTTTTAGTAGAATATTTAAAGCACTTTATTAATGATAAACAAGACTGGGATAATTGGATAGAATCAGCTATGTTTTCCTATAATACCAGCACACATGGGGCAACAAAATATTCCCCATACGAATTAGTGTACGGAAAATTAGCGCGAACCCCCTCGAGTATAGTACCGTCGGACGGAGAACTTAGGTCATACAACGAATATATCTCCGAACTCCTCGACACATTCCATAGCATTAGAGCCGACGCGAAAGAAAACCTAGTCGAAGTCTTAGAGATACTTGATAAAGAAAACATCAGAATACAACTAGAAAGAGGTAAAACTAAAGTCATACACTTAAATCGCACCAAACTTGCCCGGCTACCAGAGGAACCATTCGAGAACTCGGGTATTCAACCAATAAACCAGAAGTCAGGTCAGAACGATCCAGGTGAGTTACCGGTTCAATTAGGGAACGATCGAAACATACCTGCAGTAACGAAGCAGTTAAAATTCGGCCCGCAAATAAACGAAACGCTAGCGGATCTCATTGATGCACCCCTAGAAGTAGCTTTAGTGATCAGTCTATCAGCAGACCTAGATATGAGTTCAGCCATATGTGAAAAATTTAGGGAGAAATTCGGAAAACTACCCAAATTCGAGCCGTCGCTTAGCGTAGGATCCGCGATAATCGTTAGCACGAGCAACAACAGACGCGTTTTTTATCTGATAACCCGGAAATCGAACAATACTAGGGCGAAGTATGAAGCTCTCGACAAAGCTTTGAAAACCCTTTGTAAAAGATGTAACGACTTTGATATAACTCGATTAGCTATGCCCCGGATAGATTGCGAGCCAGGCAACCTCGACTGGGTTGAAGTAAGGAAGCTCATAGAAGGTAACTTTACAGAAAAATTCGACATAACTATTTATGAAAGTCTACCGGAAGGGCTAATAAACGTGGCAACGGTTTACGACGACTATAATTCATTCCCAATCATTCGAGTCACAATATTGGGAACTGTTATTAACGCCTTAATAGACACCGGGGCCCAGCTAACATTAATAAACGAAAAAATATTAGAGGAAATAGAAAAACAAGCACCGACGCTAGCACCTAGGCTGGACGAGCCAGGCGTAGAAATTAGAACAGCAATCGCGAACCAAACTAAAACGAGCGGTGAAAGAATAATGCTGACCATACGTATGGACCGCGCGACCATAACACAAGACGTAGTCGTGATAAAAAACCTAACGGCAGCATTCATACTAGGCCTAGACTTCCTAGACAAATTGGACGCAAAAATAGACCTTGAAAACGATTTATTAATATTAAATAAACCTAACGTACACTGAGAGAAATAATTTGGTTGGGGGTACTATATTATTTTAGTTTACGTGTTTTAGTCAAGACAACCCAATTTTATAGTGCAGCTTACTGAAAAATAGTTCAGCGAACTATTTCAAGTTGGTTAAATCAACAAAATGGATAAGTTCGCAAGAATGACTATATCTATAGTACAATCAACTATAATTTTTAGTCAACTGGTAACTAAACCGTCATAGTTATGAAACACATCTTCATTAGTTACCACAATAGTACTCATAGTTCAACCTACTGCATCTTTGGGTACACTGAGAAAAAAGATTCGGTTGAGGATACTATAATAAAATAGTTAACATTTCAGAGTGGAGGACTCTTTTTTATAGTGATGTAAACTATGAAAATAGTAACGGAGACTATATTGTTATAGATATTACTACATATTTATTGTAAGCGTTACAGTTGAGAACTTTTAGAACTCTAGGAAAGAAATTGAATTAAAAAGATATTTGGAATACAGATATTCAGTTAATCAGATATCTTAGCTGCATTAAAACATTGATATCATTGAGACAGATGCCGAGTTCAAAATAAATAGGAAAAAGTGATTAATGATTTCAATAAATAGTTTAGCGTAGTCGGTAGAGCGTGCGACTAGTAATGCGAGCGAATGCGTGCGTCCCGGATCGAATCCCGGCCAAAATAATGCGATGTTTTTCTAATCTAAAAATCCTTACTTTGTATTGATATGCGGTTGAATGCAGTTAGTAGGTGTTACTCGACGCATCATACAATGTTATAAATTCATTGTAACGAGCTAAATTTATTTTTTGAGCACAAAAAAAGAGCCTTATTTAACTATTTGGTTTGGTTTTTTACATAGTACCACTATAGTACATCATACCGTTTTGATTAGTCAGTACAACTTACGTTATATGGTAAGGCTAACCTTGTTTTTAGTTGCAGGGGTATATTGTGCGCTTCACTATGTCCAAATAGTTGAGCAAATAGTAATTGGAACAAAAATTTTTAGTCCAGTCAACTTTTGTTTCATCGGGTAACCTTAACTATAAAATATTTTAAGTCCCTAAAACCACTATTGTTTATAGTTGAAAAATAGTTACTACAACTATAATTTTCTCTCAGTGTAGTGATACCATTTGAAGAAAACGGGAGAAAGGAGGAAAGGTTGAAACGCGACGACAAGGTACGAATAACAGAGATAAAAGACGATTTATTTAACGCACCACTCGACGTACCACTAGCCCACTGCGTAGCAAGGGACCTCAGAATGAGCGCAGGGATCGCGTTACAGTTTAGACGTAGGTTCGGCTCGGTCAGAAAACTCATAGATCAGAATCCAGAAATTGGAAACGTGTTAACCCACACAGCATTGAATATTCATGGTATATGTTTGACATGTTCCGGAAAAAATATTTGAATATTCATAGAATATTCACTTTCACCTCAATAATGTGTTCAGAACGTACAATGAACATGACAATGTCACCCTAAAATACGTGAAATTCATGTCGAGAAAATATTTACGGGGACAAACTCATGATTAACCAGGCGCTGACGTGGCAAACTATCCAGCGCCTAGCCAGTGAGGTCACACTTTTCCAGATCAATTCCTAGTCAGTGAATTAGCTAACTAGGTGCTTGGCAGAATTCCTCAACGGCGTCCTAGTACTTTCCAATGATGGTGCCGCCCCTCCTAACGAAGCCCATAATTTATCATCATGAAATGAGAAGTAATAATGGTAGAAAAAAAAAACACGAAATTTGACATATTTTATCGTCAGTTGACAACTACCTCATACCTATGCATCGTATCGACGATATTGTATTTCACATCCAATGAAAAAAACGCCGCATTTATCGCCCCCGCCGGGATTTGAACCCACGTCCGCTCGGTTACCAGTCGCACGCCCTAACCACTACGCTAAACTACCATATGATATATGTCTGAACACTTTCCTACTTGTTCAGAGCCCATCAAAGTGTCAAGTTATTACTCGGAATATTTCAATGTCATCAAAATTTTGCATTTGCAGGGCTAGATTGAAGTGCTTGCATATATTATTACGATTGATTACTGAATATCTTATCATGCATTTTTCGTTCACACGGTCAGATGTTTATCCGAATTAAATGACATTTTGTTAGAGAAAGAATGTTCCAGGAGTTCCATTAAAATTTGTATGTTTATTCCGACACTTTTTTTTAGTTATCACAACATAAATCTACTCAAAGTGGCAAATTCTTTTGTCGTATGAACTGAAAATAGTATTGAAATTACCGTAAAAATTTGAGTGGGTCTCCTAGAACATTTTTTTTTCTCTAACAGTGTACCTGGTTTCAGAGATATGAATTTTTCAATATTTTTTTAAGGGCATGCAACAGTCCTTCTTTACCACTTTATCATGTACAGTTTTTCGTTTCATTGACAACCCAATCGACGGAATCGATTCAAACTTGATCAGTACATTGCTGAGGTGGTATGGAATGGTGGAAAGTATATCACTTATGAAAAATAGGGCAATGTCATCTCAAATCGGCCTGCACAGGATCGCGTAGTTTTTGAATCGGTTGAAACTTTTTTTACTTGAAATCTATGTCAAAAAAGTGGACCCGTATTTTTTCGTTGGTCCAAAAAAATTTTTTTACGCTAGTTATGAATTATCGCATTTTACTGCAAAAGTGGCGCGCGGGCGGCTAAGAATTAATATCTCGGGTCCCCTTTACCGTAGAGAGATGTTCCAAAACGCGTTTCAAAGGCGATGAAAGACATTTTTTGATAAAAATTTGCAACTTTTCAAAAAATATAGTTTTGTTGTTTTTATAAGCAATTAAAATGTTTATCGATTTTTTTCGCAAACTTGAGCCATTTTTAAAATTTTCAAAAAAATATTATCGCATTCCTTATTCAATTCTGAAGATGGCGATTTTTTGAAATTCATGCAGCGATTTTTCAAAGTATTTTTTTGGCAATTATTTGTCCGGCGGTGCGTCGGGCTGCCGCGCCGCGCGCCTCGCTACTACCGCGTCGTACGGGGCTCGTAGTCTAGTCGAGAAGTGAGTTTCCTGAGAAAAATCGTTCTAAGTCTCTTAAAAATATGAGCGATAGCTCATTCGATTCGGAATGCGAATCTGAAAAATACGTATTTTTTTTTTTCCCGGAAACAAAAATTGTAATTCCTATTAACAAAAAACAAACCAAAAAAACGACGTCTCCGGTTTTCGACTATAACTAAAAAACTTTGAGAGATAACGGAAATTGGAAAAAAGCATCCTAAAGAGGAGGAAATTTCCAATAAAAAAGTCCTGACTCCCGGAGCTCTATCTCCATTATTTATCATTTTAATTTGACGCTGAAAATAGGGTTCCGCGCGGCCGTTTCAGCACTGACGCGTCGCCGCTGAACAGAGAGTGCGATAGAAATTAATTTTTTTTTACTATTAAATATTAATTTAAAAATTTAAAATAATTATGCTATCATCAGAACACTCCAAAAAATCTAGCCCCGCAGAGAAAAAATTTTTAACTTCATTTTTCTAAAAGCTATGCAATTGTTAATTAACTCATTTTTTTCGGACTTCTGTTTTCATAAATGGCGACATAAAAGTTTAAATAATTGGCCTAAAATTTTTTTACTTCTTGGGAGCCCCTCTTATATGTATACTTAACAAGATTACGTAATAAAAGATTAAGAAAGTTTATTCATTTGTTTATAATAAACGTATTAAGTTCCAAAAAAATGATAAATCAAAAAAATGATAAATCAAAAAAATAATGGTAAAAATTTTTTTTTTAAGGAAAATGATGTTATGGCTGTTTTCACATCTAACAATGACATCAATAAATGTTGAAGCAAAATTTTTTACTTCATTTGTTGAAAAATTTTTCATAAACAAATGGTCAAATTGAATATCTTCAAAAATTTTTTTTTTGTTTTTCTATTGAGAAAAGTCAATCATGATTTAAAAAAAAAAAAATTTTCCTTAAAAAAATTTTTTAATTGTTTATAATCGTTTTTTTCATTTATCTAACATTCAAATTATTAGTTAAGGAATAATTTTTTTTTCTAAAATCATAATTGGCAGTTCTCTATATAGTAACAAAAACAAAAATTTTTTTCAGCAACAATTTCATTGTTTATTAAGTTACCAATTTGTTATAAACAAATTCTGATTTTCAGTTTATTTTTTTTATTAAACTATTCAAAATTACGAAAACAACGATGTGTAACAAAGTGTAAAAATAATTTTCTGTGTATTTTTTATTGCTTTTAAAAAATATCGTGGTATCAAAGTTGAAGCGAAAATTAAATCTTGAATTTCGTAAAACCATGAACTTTCCCGCCGAACTTCTCGACTAATTTATACGATGGAATGATCGAAATATTAGTATCATATTATGATACTAACATTTCGATCGTATAAATTAGTCGAGGAATGGAAATGTAATTATTACACAAAATAAAATAAATAATTATTCGGAAGGGATTCTTTCGTGTAATTAAACTGATAATTTATATTTCCCCCGCGTGTTGCCAACTTAAAATTATGAAGAAAAAAAATTGCTCCCGAAATGTCACCTTCTTCAATTCAAAGCTGAGATAGCACCTTCTTCGATTCAAATCTGAGATAGCACCTTTTTCACGGCGAAGCTGAGATAGCACCTTCTTCAAGTCAAATCTGAGATAGCACCTTTTTCACGGCGAAGCTGAGATAGCACCTTCTTCCTCTCAGCCGACGATTTGTTTGTTATTGATTGTGAAAGTATGAATTGATTTCGTTGGTTACTTTTCGAATAAAACGAAAAACAAAAGTTCGGCGTCGACTATTGCATGCCCTTAAGATGCGATTGCCATTAATTCTTTTCTCTTCTATAATTCTGAGACAAATATGATTCGAAACATTTTGAAATCGAGCGAATACTGTCAAATGATATTGGATGAAAGATGGTACATATACAGGATCATTCAAAATTCGTGACGAATCTCTTGAGGGATTAATCCTTGTCAAAATTGGGATCCGAAATTCTTCAGCCATTTTTCCGAAGAAAGATTTTTTTTCAATATCATTTGTCAATTTTGAAGAATCACAAATGATGCCAATAAGTTTTTTCTTCAAATATTAAAGAGATTTCTCAGTGAAAGTGTGTTATGGTTCCATGGAATACTTAGTACACAAATCTACGTAATGTGTGTTTCATACTTCAAATGTATATATATAAGAGTTATTAGGAAAATTAGCATATACAGTCGAACCTCCCGTAATGTGGAAATAATTCTCAGAATTTCGGTCAACTTGGGCGATTTCCACATTCTGGGAGGTCTCAAGCTCATAGGCTGTAGAGGGGTGCGAAGAGAGGTGAACGTCACCGAAACCGGTTTAGCTGTAACGAACATAGATGAAGTATAGGCGCAAGAGGAATGGTCGGGGCGACGGGGGAATTCTTGGAAATTCACATTGATCGCGAGACTCTCTCAAACCGAGGTACCACATTACGGGAGGTCCGACTGTATTTGAAATTTAATCGATAAAAACACTCGAAGACATACGTGGAATATGTAGGCTCAATGTCCACAGCATGTTAGATTTTCATATCGCTGAAATATCGTGGAATGTTCTAGAAACGTGCATGGAATATATAATATATTCACCTCAAGCACATGGATGAATATTCTTCTGGACATGTACATAGAATATCTTTTACACATTCGGGATATTTTTTGAACATTGTGTACTTTTTTCGAATATACAGTGAATATCAAATGCTGTGTGGGAACACTCCAGAAGGGAGAGCGACTCATATTTTATCTCGTGACTAAGGAACGTAGCAATGGGAAACCCACTTACGAAAGCCTTACGCTGACACTAAGATCGTTATATAATGGAGTAACTAAACTAGGAATACATAAATTAGCAATCCCTAAGCTAGGATGCAGATTAAACAGACTTCATTAGGACGTCGTAAAGAAGCAAATAAGGAGAAATTTCTCCGAGAAATTGAGATCTACGTGTATGAACCACCGCAACCTCCTATATTTCAGATCGAACATGAAACTGTATCCCGGAATTGAGGGATTAACAGTATTAATAATAATTAACAGACCACCATATCTTTTTCAGATGAACAACAACGTAACTACTAGTAGAGTCCTTGGGGGAAAGGAACTCAGGAAATATACATCAATAATCCCCAGATCTAATTTTGTGTTGTAACCTTTCTTTTTGTGCTAACTTTTGTATTTGTAACCATAATTTTTACCTGAAATTTCTAATTCTTTATGTGTGATAAGATTTTCTTTGCCTGTACCCTGGTAGAAATTCCGACCGGGCGGTAGCCGGGCACTCGCCAGTATTCCCGATTTTCATCGAGGCACTAGTTAGGAAAACTGTCTAGTACCCGGCCGGGATGGTAACGCTCGCCCCGTCTAGTCACTACACTATAAAAAAATTTATTAATTTTAATGCAGTTTTAATGCACATTGCACATTAATTTTAAAGAACACGTTCAGAAATTATCAATTAATGTGCATTTACATTAAAAATCGTAGGTATTCATTTATTTTCATGATCTTGTGCATGAAAAATAATACATATGGTAACTAAAATTCAGTACAGTGCTTGCAATGGTACTTGATGTATATGCACATTGAATACAATTTACTCTTACATTACTTCCGTCATAATGTTATTGAAATTCATGCACAATTTTCAATGTCGTTATCTGCGCCATCTGTGGGCGCAGCGGCGGCGCACGGGCTTGCCTAAAAACCTTTCTCGCAAGTAAAGTAAAACGGTTACGTCTTTAGGTCCACGCTAAGCGCCACAGTAAAAGCAGACATATCTCTGCTGAGAGTTCTAAGTGAGCAGCTATCGGGGAGGGCTCGGCCTCCCTATAGTAAACGTTCTTTGACCAAAATTTGGTGATTTCGCTAAATGATTCCAATTTGATAGTTTTTCTAAGAAATCTTTTTAGATGCAATCAGTATTTATTGAACGGGAAAACCTGAACAGTGATACAACACATGTTATTGATTTTAATGTATAATATCTGAAATCTCGAAAAAAAAGAATGCATGAAATTTAACGATCAGACATTGAAATTAATATACATTTTACAAAATTTTGAAGATGAACATTAATTTGATTTCATGTGCGTTCATAACTTTTGCTTCATGCACTTTTCATTGATTTTAATGCATACATTTTTTACAGTGTAGTCATGTTAAACCGACCGGGCCCTAGTCAGTTTTCCCTACCAGAACCCCGAATTGAATAGCTGCACTGTAAAAAATTTATGCACTAAAATCAATGAAAAGTGCATGAAGCAAAAGTTATGAACGCACATGAAATCAAATTAATGTTCATCTTCAAAATTTTGTAAAATGTATATTAATTTCAATGTCTGATCGTTAAATTTCATGCATTCTTTTTTTCGAGATTTCAGATATTATACATTAAAATCAATACTGTAACTTATTGCATATGTTTCACCAGCAGAAGGCTGGTGAAATTATGCTAGTTCGCGTGAGTACTTTGTCACGGGTTATGAAATTTGGAGCTCCTCTGGGAAAAGTTGAAAAAAACCCTTAAATTACCCTAATACAGACTCGGATAGATTTTTCACTACCAGAGCTGCTTCCCTACGGATCTGGGATATGTCAAATTCGCCAGACAGCGATAGGTGCTATAGAGCTATCGTGCTGTTGAATTTGACTCACCGATACCGTTTTGATCAGATCTGGGATATGTATCACTCACCAGACTAGGGTAGATGCTATAGAGCTACCGTGCTGGATGAGATCAACGCACCGATACTGATATCTAGCTATCAATGACTCTAAGTTAACTGAAAGATAAAGAAATTAATAAAACAAAATCAATTAATAAGAAAATAGAAACAAAGATCAGATTCCTGATAATTTGTAAATGATTATAAGATCATTTCCTATTTTATTAATATAATGTTTCGAAATGGTTTTCTATTTTACCAAAGTAATACAAAAAAAAAAAATGCACAATGAAAGAAAATGCTGAACATAAAATAGTAATCGTGAAAGTATGATCTACGAGCGTATATCGATTTTTCCTAACCTAACTTATTACTATGCGCGCTGGCACAATGTGCCGGACTTTGTGTGTTTTGAATGTTTTTTTCTCTTAATTGAAATTTGTGATTTTATAGAAATACCGCTTTGGCTAAGACTATAATGTTTTTCTTTTTGAATTTAATGGTATAGTTGCCGTTTTGGCAACTATCCGAAATTTTTGGATTTACTAAGACAACGTGGCCGCTTTGGCTCTTGTAAGCTTTGAAATTTGAGGTTATGAATTGAGAAACTAAGTGAATAGACGAGACGGCAGGCCGCTATGGCACGAATCCGCTCTAGCTATTGAAATGATTTTGAGTCGCACGGCCGCTTTGGCTCGAATACGCTGTAAATGATTGTGAGTCGCACGGCCGCTTTGGCTCAGGCTATGGACACTAGTATAGGAAAGAGTGATTGAATAAACTTCTGATCCCGCTCTGAGTTTCCGCCAGATGGCTCTACGAGCGCTCTCCTACCCCTTACCCTTCAGCCTGCTTCGGCCATCAAACTCCTGAGAACGTTACTGTGCCATCCATGCCTGCGGAACCTAACCTATAATCTCGAACGAGATTCGAAGTGTAACAATTTTATTGTTCAATAAGTACCACAATAAAGTTACTTTAATTGACTTCTGATTTTTTCCAAAAATACCCCTACTTTCGAAAATGAATCGAAAGAAAGACAAACAAGAATACATGTATGATTGACTTCATCAAATAAAAAACAAATAAAATACCTAAATAAACAAAGATTCCTTCAATCGATTACAATTTTTTAATTCATTTGATTTTATCTAATAACTGTGATCGTATATAATTCCTGGATAAAATCAAATAAATTTCAAAGTAAAATGAATTGAACATATTCATATTAATATAGGTATATATATATATATACGAAAAGTTTGGGGTTTTGAGCTTCCGCCAGATGGCTATAGTGGCGACTTTACGCCGACAAAATATAGCATTGAGTGTCCACCGCCTGCTTTGGCTCGAATACGCTGACGAGCCGTGAGACGCTCGCCTTTTATATTTGCGGTGACGTCATACCTGGTGTTCTGATATGCGTGTGTTAGCTTGCGCGCTACGACGCTGCTCTATACAATGACATGTGAACGTATAGGTGTATCGCCTATACCATGTACGGTTCGGCTATTTGGCTATAAGCCGAACACGTTACAATACATACTGATGAAATTATGTTGCACGTTAATTGATTTTAATGCGTGCATGTGAGTGCGTAGTTTCATGTGTTGTATCACTGTTCAGGTTTTCCCGTTCAATAAATACTGATGGCATCTAAAAATATTTCTTAGAAAAACTATCAAATTGAGTACCTGGGTGCAAGAACAACCTAAGTCGACTTAGGTCGTTTTTGCTCCCACCACCATTTTCGCGTTGTACAACATCCCAACTACGTACCCTGTGAGTTTCAGGTTTGTGGGATGTCGCATTTTGGTGGAAAGTATTTTTTAAGTATGCAATGCGCACGGAGCGTCAACCCTGCCACGCGCGATCTATGCAAGAACAACCTAACGCCACTGCTTAGGTTGTTATTGCATAGAGCGCGTGAGTCTGTTGAAGTATTGTGCTCGCTCATTCGCCTGCCTGATAAAATCAAGTTTGTGGCAGTTACTCAGTTACTGAATTTAATAATTCTCGAAGTTGAAATGTCCATTTTGTGTAAAAAAAAAATATAAATATAATCATACTGAATACTCAAAATTGCTATTCAACTTTTTGTTAACGTGGGACAACTGTACCGGACTCACCCTATATATATATATATTAGGGTGGTTCTTAAATACAAACTTGAGGAGTGAAGCATGGCAACTTTCAGAAAAGAAATCAAAAAATAATTGTCTTCAAATATGAGATTTAAAAAAAAATTCTAACAGATGCCTAAAGAGATTTGAAGTTTCCCGTTTAACCCTTTCAGTCCCACAATTCGATTTTATTTGGCATTATGTATTATATTTACTTTTCCATGTCAAGAAAAAATAAATTGTTAGACTGAAAATAAAATGACGCCACTATAGTGGCGTCTGTGACCGAAAGGGTTGAATAACATAGGATCTTGCGATTTTTTTTTCGACACTCGATTGTTGCGTCTAATAGTGGGGGACAATTTTTTTTTTCTTTGTCTGAAGGTTGCCATACTTCACTCCTTAAGTTATTATCTAGGGTGGGCAAAATGGACCCCTTGGGTCAAAAAAGTTTATATTCATACTCAAGTTTTTTGATGGTCAATCTGTTTTTTTCAGTGGTCCATTTTGCCCCACGTCCATTTCACCCCACCCTCCCCTATATATATTGAGAGCTCATCAATCCCTTTTTATATATTTCCGAAAATATGCCTTATGTAATAATATTTATTTAATTAATTGCAAAAATTGGTGTATTTTTCGAAAAAAAAATTATTTTAATTTCCTGTCTTATTTATTATTTCACTGGTTGATCCAAATTCTCAAAAACTGCGTGAAATATGTGTTTCGACATGAAAAGTAACAAAATTCAAGTCGTAAGTGTCGAGACGGACCAAATATTCGCAAGAAATTTCGTTTTTCGCAAGAACGACCTAAGCCAGCGCGCATGTTTTATTTATTATAAAGATTCCTGTTCATTTGAGTGCAAAAACAAAATGGGCTTCGTATTCCGGAAGAATCGCCCTTCAAAATGAGTAGTCTACAAAGTCCATTGTGGTTTCGTTCGTAGATGCAATTCAGTTCTTAAACTTCAATCAACGGTTTTGGTGTCAAAACCTAAGTCGACTTAGGTTGTTCTTGCACCCAGGTACTCAATTGGAATCATTTAGTGAACCACCAAATTTTGGTAAAAGAACGTTTACTATAGGGAGGCCGAGCCCTCCCCGATAGCTGTTCACTTAGAACTCTCAGCAGAAATATGTCTGCCTTTACTGTGGCGCTTGGCGTGGACCTAAAGACGTAACCGTTTTACTTTACTTGCGAGAAAGGTTTTTAGGCAAGCCCGTGCGCCGCCGCTGCGCCCACAGATGGCGCAGATAACGACATTGAAAATTGTGCATGAATTTCAATAACATTATGACGGAAGTAATGTAAGATTAAATTGTATTCAATGTGCATATACATCAAGTACCATTGCAAGCACTGTACTGAATTTTAGTTACCATATGTATTATTTTTCATGCACAAGATCATGAAAATAAATGAATACCTACGATTTTTAATGTAAATGCACATTAATTGATAATTTCTGAACGTGTTCTTTAAAATTAATGTGCAATGTGCATTAAAACTGCATTAAAATTAATAAAATTGTTTACAGTGTGGGCATGGTCAATATATGGGGACCGAATTAGGCGATTATAACTGTAGTTTTGACGATAGGATGTATGGGCCAATGAGATAGAAAAATCTAAACAATTATACATAAATCATAAGTTTATATATTCAGTTCATAAAAAATATAAAATACACAGAGCACTGATACTGACACAAGATATTTGCACTAATTTTGCATAAATTTTCACTATTGCACACTCAAATCGCGCGATAAATCGTTAGCGACGAGATTAAAACGTATTACGAACGTATCAACATAACCTGCCCAGTACATGGCGGGGTCCTAGACTGGTAGTGCTAGCGAGTGACGTAATGAAATACGAGAGCGCGCCACGTTCGGTCCGCGCTAGGGCCTTGTCGTACGTGGAAAGTAGCATTACAGTATTTTTGCGTATCCGTACGCGCCCAGCTAGGTACTAGCTAGGCTTTCCTTACCGGGCTCGCCTCGACTCAGCCCGGTCGGGGCCTTTCTATTATCGAGGAAACAACCAGGAAATTTCTACCAGGGAAGGTATAGTAGATAATATAATAGCGTATATAATATGATTATCCTTGTAATATAGCCGGGTAATAGGTAGTTATATGTATTATTAAGTGGTTAATAACGTAACGTGTAGGTTTGATTAATGATAAGATGTGTTAAACTAAACGCGTCTTCAACCTTTGTTGATTAGTGTGGATTTATGAATAGCAAAGTGTAATTAGTGTGAATAATCCTTAGGTAAAAAGCATCGTTTAATTGGGGCGTGCCATTGCATGGTCCCATTGTTTATGCTTAGCTTAGAACAAAGGTTTTAGTCCTAACGGCTAAATGTTATCCTATATTAAGCTAAGTCCAAAATATGGTATGAGGTATAGTACCAACTATCCTAGGTATAGTTAAAATAAGTAGCTTACAATATTTAGTAGGTAGGATCGTGCCTGATGAATTGAATCTCGTAATAAGGGTAATGATTTGATTATGAGTAATTATAAAGGTATGTGTGTAGATAATATTAAATCATTATTGTAACAATCGCTTGTACCGAGGGTAGTGTCTAATTAATAAAGTGATTATTTGATTATAAGTGAATTGATTATATATGGGTTGATTAATTATTAAGGTAAGGATTATAAACAATACAATGTACTGATTATATACGATCTAGTGGTAGTAATAGGGTAACTCAGCAAAATGGATTATTATATTAAGCGATACTAAAAAGAGGTATATAATATTGAATAATAGTAATAATGGGTCATATATATATGTCTGCATATATATATTGTAACTTTCTGCATATGTTTCACCAGCTGAAGGCTGGTGAAATTATGCTAGTTCGCGTGAGTTCTTTGTCACGGGTTATGATATTTGGAGCTCCTCTGGGAAAAGTTGAAAAAACCCTTAATTTACCCTAATGCAGACTCGGATAGATTTTTCACTACCAGAGCTGCTTCCCTCGGATCTGGGATATGTCAAATTCCCCAGACAGCGATAGGTGCTATAGAGCTACCGTGCTGTTGAATTTGACTCACCGATACCGTTTTAATCAGATCTGGGATATGTCTCACTCACCAGACGAAGGTAGGTGCTATAGAGCTACCGTTGCTGGTGAGATCAACGCACCGATACTGATATCTAACTAATGATTTTAAGTTGACTGAAAATTTAAAGAAATTATTAAACAAAATCAGTTAATAAGAAAATAGAACAAGAATCAGATTCCTGATTAACCAAATGATTATTAAATCATTTCTATTTTATTTCAAACAAAAATTAGTGTTCTAAAGAACCTAGGTTTTAACAAAAATAATATAAACAAAAAATAATATAATGAAAATATTAAACATAAAATAATATTTGAATTTGAGCGATTTTTGGAATCCTAACCTATTTTATAATTATAGCGCGCTAGCACCATGTGCCGGACTTTGTGATTTGTTTGCTTTTTGCTGAATTATTGAGTTTTAATAGTGCCGCTTTGGCTAAACTATTTAATTGATTGATTCTACTCGAAGGTATAATTCCCGCTTTGGGAATTATCCAAAAAAAGAAATTATTAAATTTTTACTTGTGGCCGCTTTGGCTCTTGCTATGATAAATGAGTGTATGAGAAGCTAAGAATTAATGTGAGAATCGCAGTGAGACGGTAGGCCGCTTTGGCTCAAGTCCGCTCTGAGAATAAGAGTATTTCAAATATGCTTGTGAGACGGTAGGCCGCTTTGGCACAAGTCCGCTGTCGAGCAGTGTGACGGTCGCCTTTTATATTTGTGATGACGTCACATACTCTGCGTGAGTTAGCTTGCTTGCTACTGCGCCGCTCTATACAGTGACATGTGTGCGTGTATCGCCTATACTGTGTTACGGCTATTCGGCTATAGGCCGAATACGTTACAATATATATATATATCTCCTATTGAATTCGGATAGTCACGTAACGTAGCGCATTGGTCGTATAAGATTGCATATACCCAGGTAGCAGTAATGTCTAATCGGCACCTATAAGTTATCGTTTTAAGGTTGTCTTCCGGATATTACCGAAAGTTAACAAATGTATGCCTTTAAATCGACATCCGTTTTACTGTTGCCTTGAAGGTATCTTTTTTACGATATCTTGAAGAGAGGTTAAAATGTCGTCCAAAAGACATCATTTTATTCTGGTCCGAAAGATGGCTCTGTTAAGGCATCGAAAAGTTGTAACGTCCGAGCGGACGACATACCCTATTCACGCTCTCCACCACCTAAAATCACCAGAACTTACCATACTATCACCAAACATAGAAACCTACCGAACCAACACACGGTACGTACATATTGTCCACACAGTAACCAACTATGGATATACAGCCTGCATCACTTTCAAAACGAATAACCATAACGTTCACATCCTTATACTCACTAAACCTACATTACCCAAATATTATTAGATACTTATAACCATTATTACAATTATAAGACTTACGTTTAAATCGAACCTAATATTTACTTTAACACTATTATATATTCACCTAATCATAAATTATGACATTTACCTTTTAAACCCCCTGATCTATTCACGTACATACTACCCATAATATAAAATAATTATTGTACCATTATTAGCACAACGTTTAACTCATCACTCTATTTCATAGAGGACTATTAATCGCAAATACTATATAAACAAACATAATCAATTATATATTGCATTAGAACCACTCATTTGAGATGGCCAAATAGTACATACTTTAGACTTAGTTAAGCCTAGACGTAAGCACATTCCTCAAAACTATGACGCGCACCCAGACACCCCATACAAACCCACTTGCGCACACGGACGACCGAGCGGCAGTCCCAAATCCCTTACACATACGCAAACCGCCCAACAACCCCCTCAAGCCACCTACCCACCCAACGGTCAAAAACCTATACGACACTAACCATACGAAACAACTCAAATACTAACAAAATAATATCCTCACTAACCCTACAATACCCAGCCTGGCTCAACGACCATATATCCCCAACAACATCATATCATCAACTATTCTATAAACAATATCAATCCTTCACATGACCAGATCACTACAGATCCGTTATTTGAATATCATATTCATACTACACCCTAATCCCACATTCGCATGTTAACTATAAGTTATACTCATATACGAAACACCAAGTTATATCTTTACGTTGTTACTTTATATATAATCGAACTATTACGCATTTGTTCCATGTCTTATAATCTTAACAAATGCCATAACGATACATATCGACTCATATATTATAACCATATACTCATTTGACCATAGTCGCTAGACTATGCTATATAGGGTAAGGTGGTGCAGGAGTGCGCACTTTCGCATACTTCATTTTATAGGAATAAATCAGGAGATTTTAGGGATGATGGCATATTTTATTTATCTCCATTGGTTATCTAGGTAACGGAAAAAAAATAATTAATCAACTTAAAAGTAACGCTTTATGCAGAAATTGAAAAAAGATCAGCCGCCGTAATGCGCACTTTCGCACAAGCAGCGAGGACAAGAGTGCGCAGTAAGGTGGGTGGGAGGTGATATAGCTGAATGTGAGGTCAATCGCAAGAATTCCTTCTTTGGAATTTTGGAAAAAATATATGCTTCGATAGAAGAATTGATAATTGAAAAAAAAAAAGTTACAGAGTTTAATTCCGATTTTGGAGAAATGAGGGGGGTCTTCGATCGTGACCATCGAACGTTTTGTAAGGGAGAGGGGTTCAAGGGTTGTGACTTATTTGGACAACGGGCGGTGGGGGTGGGGGGTCAAAAAGTCATGAATATTTACGAAGTACCCGCGCACTCTTGCACACTTTGGCACTGCGCACTCCTGCACTATCCGGACTGAACAATTTTGAAACGTCACTACTGCCATCCATTGAGATGAATATCCAAATCACTTGGGTGGCAACTAGTCCAAAAATAACCCCACCAGAATAAATAAAAAAAAGTAGCTTATCTTTCCAATCTTTCTTACAATCCTGGTTACAAAAGTCACAAATATTAGATCACACGTGTCAAAAATCACTTTTTCTCGTCTAAATCTTTCAAAATTGGATGAAAACACGCAGATTTTTTTGATGGTACACTTGAGACGTTAGCGGACTGTTAAAAACTAAAACCAGCCCCAAAATACTGTTCTGTGATTAGATAATGGCACTGCGTACTCTTGTCGACTGCGCGCTCTTGCACCACCTTACCCTACGCATATTACTCTTTTACAATTACTCTTTTATATTATCCACCTTAGAATATTATATCCTGCATGTTAATTATTAAGACAATGTTAATCCGATGTTCGGCTAACATTAAGTTAGATTATCATACTAGATTAACAATGCCAACCTATTAACTTACTGAAACCTCCAATTTATAATATCGTATAATTCAAACCATCATTTCACTAGTTGTCAAAGGATCATATAATCAACCAAGCAAACGATTTATTAACTAATTGCAGCTTAAATATTGGAGACCATCCTTGGTTTACATTACAATATAGTTCACCCTCTATCCTTTGTTCTCAAACGGCATAATACAAAGAGCCCCAAGCTCGCTTTGACACCCCCTCAAACACCCTAACGTCTGGAACACTCTAGAGACCAAAGTCTCAAATACCAACCACCCTAACCGAGCGAGACAGGTTGCGGACCCAGACCAAAGGCAGATAAGAAAATATCCACTCAACACCTAGCATAAGACAATATTTTATAATATTAAGTATTAAGAAATTAACATTAAGAGAAGAAATTATAAACTACAATTTATTGTATGTATCTTCAAAATAAGCTTCACTGGAAATTCTTAAAGTCATAAAATTTCGAAACAGTATGAACACGTGCGAAAACTTGAAATGAGCGAGTAAAAGCAAACCCCAGGTATTGGAAGATCACATAAAACCTGAATAACCCTTACGGTCACAAAAGAAGAAATTGCCCCGAGAGGCAAAGAAAGCAAACCGACAAACATCGAAAACTCAACGTGCACCAGACACGTGAAGAAGTATGGGAAGAGGCTAAAGATCAAGGAACCCTATGAAAAACAAGTACGAGAGCTACGGGAGGGGAACACTGAGGCAGAGAGGCAAGACGAAAGAAACACCGCAGCGCACCCGACGGGAGGAGGGTAACCCCACAAAAGCACCCACTAAAAGGAAAAATAAAACTAACAAAAAAAAGGAAGAAAGACCTCTGGGCCATAGACCAATCATAGGCTGACAGGCCCCCCCATGAAGCTGCGGCCCAATCAGCCAAGGCCCTTTCACACCAGCCTAATCTAGGACCCCGCACCCCCGATCATCATATAAAATACCCCGGCAGACTCAGCAACAGCCTCTTCCAGCACATACCCCTCTTCTAGAACATACCTCGCCTCTCGCTCTCGCTCGCCTCGCACCTTCTGCACCGTTCCGCACTTGAAGACTCTTCACACCAGCTTCGCAGTATCTCCAATTTCACATCACCGACTTGAAGACGCATCGAAACTCAAACGAAGATCCAGAACTCAACCCTTTACATATTACGCTCAAGTTTTCAAACGTCCATTCATTCACATTTTTCCGAATACGGAACTTAGCTTCAAACTAGACTTATTTTTAAAATAACAGATTCCAGTGAGGGTTATATTAAAACCAGGAATCATAGTATAATATCAATAAAGTTAAATAACCAGTTAAATTCGAGTAAGAACAAACGAAATCATTTATCCTTCGCCACCCCCTTGATCCAGTCCAAACTTAAACAACACCGAAGATCAAGGGACGAGCCTCATCGAAGATCCAGAAGAAACCGACTCAAGGTAAGAGCAATCATAATAACACTTTAAAATAATCCATTCTCGCATTATTCAATTGAAAAGACTTTAAGTCCGAATCAAGAAGATAAGATTCAAATATTAAGATATTCAAACGAGTAGTTAGATGAGAGCATAAATAGTTAGATAGCGCGACTCCTCTGAATTTGATACTAGATTAATCCAGTCCACTGTATTTCAATACTTTATCGATAATTGGTAACCCAGAACTCTCGAGTGAACGTCTAGGTTGTCCGCCGCGATATTTCCAGTAGCTAGCCTCTAGAATTATCCGCGAACGCCGCTCCGACGTCACAAAGTTATCAAATTGATGTCAACTAATTGTACAATAGTGTTCTTTTTAACTAAAGCTACATTTACTATAATAAACTAGAAATAAAACAGAGTGAATGAGAAAGAAGAAAAGAACAGAATAGAATAGAATAAACATAATGCACTATGAAACTTGGTATTCGGGATATCGTTGATCTTGCCGTGAGGACGGACGAGCGTAGAAGTAGATCGAGTCCTGTGTCGTCCTACATTTTATAGCTTCGGGATTTCCATGTTATGAGCCGATCGTCGTATGTAGTTTAGGCGACCAATCAGGCGCTGAGTACTGTTGGACGTACTTTTGGGAACACGTTGTCCAATTTCTGCCTGATTTTTGAATATTTGTCCAGCTACGCGGTACGGCGGGATGTTTTGAATGTACCCACACAGCACTGAATATTTCATGTAATATTCAAATTGAATTATTACATGGAAACATTTCGGAAATATTTCAGAAATATCCACTCAAATATTTTCTTAACATTTTGTGAATTGTTTCCGCGAAATATTTGTGAAATATTTCACGAATATAACATGAAATAATGCAATGCAATGTTCACCAATATTTCAAGAAATGTCTCATAAACATCCCAGGATTATTCCATGGAATATTTCGCAAAAAGTTTCAGAAATATTTCAAAAGGACGTTTCAAAAATATTTTACGTTTAACTCAACTTTTGGAAATATATATATGTAAGATACTTGCCAGAAATATTTCAGAAATATTCCAAAGACTTTTTCGAAGATTAATTTTTCAATTTTTTCAAGGAATATTTCGGAAAATGTTTCAGAAATCTTTCAAAAATACTTCATGAAATATTATAAATACATGGGATAACGGACATAGGAACATTTCAGAAATATTTCCTTGTAATATTTCTAAAATATTTCAATCTTTCACTGAAATATTTCTGAAATATTTCTGAAATATTCAATGCTGTGTGGGTAGTAGACTGGACTTCGACGGTTTTTCCTCTCGTCTCTTCTCATCTGAGCTCTGGTCTCTCGTCGTTGAACTTGAGTTGTTAGAAATCGTATGATAAATGTGTACGATACATTTAAAACACTAATATTATAAACAGATTTGATAAACGTTTATAGCACGCAAGTTATATATTCGTATTATACGCATTCAATTAAACGTTGAACATTTAATTTTCTATAACGTTTAAGGGGGGAGAGTACTGAAAATTAAAAAAAAAACATTTTTTATTTTTCCACTACACAGAAAAAAAGGCTTTCTTGATTCAAGAAAAAATCGTTCTTCATTATCGTGTTCTTCGACGAAGTCATTTTCATTATCTTGTTTCAAGACAATATTTCTTCAATTGATATAGTGACAACAGTTGAATGGAGACTAATAAAGTTTAGATTGAAGAATATTGATTTTACTTGAAGAATATTCAGTTTCCAACCAAGAATTTTTTTCTTCAATGAAGAAAAAGAAAATTCTTATGACTACATTTTTTTTCACTTAATTGAAGTAAAACTATCTCATTTCAAAATAATTAAATTACTCATTTCCAGAACATTGTTTTCTCAACTTGAGAAGAAACATGTTTGATTTAAAAGAATTAATTTTTTGGCTCAAGTAGATATATATATTCAGTTTGATAAACTCAAGTCTCAAATCAAGAAAATTATATATCTTGACCCAAGCAAATGTATATTCAACTCGAGAAAATAATTTTCTCGTCCAGAAACGATTTTGTTCAACATCAGAAAATTTATTTTTTGATACAAGAAAATATATTTGGAGCCTAAAAAAATGAACTACCAATTTGAAAACATATATTCTAGCTTTCGCGACAACTTTTTATTGACAAACTTTTAATTTACAAGCTTAAAAATTATACAAAGTATTTAGATTCAATAAATATTAATATTCTAAATTTTCATGAGGCTGATATACAATTTGTCGTCTATATCATGTATCATCAATGGGTGTGAATTACATTCATTAATGGGAATTTTTTTTCTCTTCCTACTTTTAATAATATTATACGCTTTGAAACGCGAATTGGACAAAAGTATTTTCAATAAAGAGCAATCAAATGTGACAACACTATCGTCAGCATTATTCATATGAATATCATCAATTAAATAAAGTATTGGCTCATCAAATTCAACAAACTTATGCATTATTGCCATATTAAGGGGGTATATACACCTTTAAATGGGTTGAATTTCTGAAGAACAATTTTCCTTTTTTTTCAACTTGAAGACTCTGATCAAATTTAAAAAAATCATCATGTTTGGGGAGGGTTTGACCTTCATTATCCATATCTTACATCATGTATTACTTCCAGTTTAATAGTGGCTGCGCTGAAGACAGGAAAATACAAAATCACTCGGTTGCCGCAAAGAATCAGACCCAGCGTTTGACCGATCTTGGAATTTTTGGTTCTCAATTGTTCATAAGACATGCCTTTATCAGATAAACATAGAACTTTTCGATAAACCCATTTTTATTTGAAATATTAGAAAAATGAGCAAATTTTTTTTTCAAATTCAGAAAAAAAATCGAAAAAATTCAATAACTCAAGTAATTCTTGCAATATCAAAAAGTTCTATGTTCATCTGATAGAGGCATGTGTTATGAACAATTGAGAACCAAAAATTCCAAGATCGGTCCAACGCTGGGTCTGATTCTTTGCGGCAACCGAGTGATTTTGTATTTTCCTGTCTTCAGCGCAGCCACTATTAGACTGGAAGTAATACATGATGTAAGATATGAATAATGAAGGTCAAACCCTCCCCAAACATAATGATTTTTTTAAATTTTATCGGAGTCTTCAAGTTGAAAAAAAAAGGAAAATTGTTTTTCCGAAATTCAACCCATTTAAAGGTGTATATACCCCCTTAATTCTATATTTCATTCCATAAATTTCATACCAATCAACAGAATATTCAGTATCACTAATAAAAGATTGATGCGGAGTCTTACTATATGAGATTGAATCATTAAGTCCTTTTTTACTTAAGTATCTACAACAATCTTCTAATTGGCATCTAATAGCAACTGATAGGGGTATTTGTCTTCTAGAAGTTATAAAATTACATACGTTTTTAATTCTGTATGTTGATTCTCAAACTTATATGAACTAATTAAAATGGGTGGGCTAACTTTCCAATAATTTTATCATAGTGCAAAAGGAAAAGAAACTTGCGCTTCAATTGTTCATCAAATATATCTAAAGACTTTTGATGATGCTCGCTAATTAAGTTTTTTAGGTACTCTAATGACTGATTAGTGAGAGCCTGTGAAGGCAATATTTCAGTAATTTCTAATAATAAATGATAGTATTGCCAAACTTCATCATTTTCCTTCACCGAATCACCTTTAATAAGACAAAAATTACGCACCAAGCTTAACATTTCTCAAGCTGATATGATTATATATTTGTTATTTGAATGATTATTATTGATTATGGCTTTTCTGTCTGATGGCCATGTTTTAAATGGTACTCAAAACTGTATTTAGAATGATACGTCCTAAAACAATCTCTGATCGCACATGAGCAAAAATTAGTTATTTCTCGGACGTCTCCTAAATGTGAAATATAAATTCCATAGTCAGCTGATGAATGTCCCCATTGAGTACAAATGAGCGCCAATGAATTTATTTCGGCACAAACGTCGATTGAACTGCAAGGCTGGAAAAATAAAAATTTCGGAATTTATTTATTAATACATAATCAAAGATATAATTTAAATAGGAACAATTAATAATTAAATGAAAACCCACCGACTTTTAAAAAATTCCAATCTTCGTTTTAATCAGAATCCTCGTAGCCATATGTCCGCACAATTCCTTCAGGTTTTCATCAGTCAAAGATTACAATAAGTTGATAGTTATTCCATTATCTAGATGGTCAGAACAGAAAATTAGATTTTATTGTTTTAATTATTCAGAATATGATATATATTTTTTCTATTGATTGTAATCACTAAACGATTGAAAAAAAAATGTTTTATAGAATAATCCAGATTTGTTTTCAATTATTTTCTATTTACAATATCTTGTTATTGCTTCCAGGCTGAATGATATTTGTGATTGAAAAATATATTTGATATTTTACACGCGTATTATTTGTTTTGGTTTTGAAAAAGAGAAGTTTCGAACCTGAATAGTAAATCAAACGTTATCATCTGATATGGCAAATAATAATCCATCGATCAGCTTTTTTTAGCAAGTTGAAAAAATATTCAAAAAATTTAATTCATTTCTTGTTATTCAACAGAATAAATTGTAAAAGAATACTTTTATGATTCAGATTATTCAATGGCTTTTTATTCATTTACGTTTTCAAATTTGGATAGTAAAGTCATATCAAATGCAATTCTTGTTTATTCAGGTTGTCTATTACTTTGTATTGTACTTCAAATCGTTTCTATTGAAGTAACGAAGGAAAATATGTATATTTATAACTGAAAAAAGTTCGAATATATTTACATATAAATAATAAATAATAATTTCCTAATTTCTTACCAACGAATAGTTTGATAACGTCATCGGTCACTCCCCATTCAATGAATAAATCCCGCAAAGTTTGTCCATCCGATGGAGGCTTATCAGCCATTTCGATTTACTGAAATCAGTCAGTGTTTTATAGGTATATATTCTTTTCATTTTATGTATATTTAGGTATGTGATAATTACGAAAAGAAGAAGATCATTGTATGAAAAGTCGATGATTTACTATATTTATAATTTGTTACTTCATAAACGGATGCAAGAGTACTTACTTCTTTCAAATAGATCAGCCCAGACATTCACATTTCATTTATAACAACAATCATCACGCTTCCGTAGTTTAATAATCATTCAAAAATTAATTGATTATCACAAAATACCTGGGAAATCACGACTTTATGCTTGCACTGTTGACACTGCTCAGAACTCGGTCGTAGCGACAGTCCAGCTGAATGGTATAGGTAGAGTATAGACTATAGACAGACTATAGACAAAACTGTCTTGCACTCGTCAACAAGAGGGTTCATACGTCATGAAACTTCGACAATATACGTCTACAACACTGCACTAAGAATTTTCGCAAATTTTCATGCATGAGTTGGTCGGCAGGAAATACTGCACGATTTTTAGAATAAAAATTCACGATTCTTAGAATAAATTCTCTTTCTTTATATTTATAAAAATGAATCAACGCAAAAGACAATCTTTCGAATATAAAATTTTGTTCAGTACACTTATGTTATGAAGAATATGAAAAATTGTTTATTGTATCGTATAAAATAAATAATTCCTTATATTTTTCAATAATTTACGTATGCTGGAAAAATATGTTCAGTAGTAAAAATTGAGAATTAAAAAATGAAGAACAAACATATGTGCAGAATTAGCTAAAAATTGAAGAAAAAAAAAATTCAAATTAGCTAAAATTCCTGTTACGAAAGTAAACCGATATGATTTCAGATTATCTAATCTATATACTTACATCTCAAACATATAGAATGTTTTCGTGGAAAAATAGTTACCATTATAATAAATAGCAGAAAAATGATTCTGAAAACTAATAAATTATATTAAAATTTAATTGTTTTCAATTTGTATAAATAAATGTTTTTAGATATAAAAAATTTTAGAAAAGAATTAAAAAAAAAAAAAACAGAAGCGCTAAAAATTGTGTTTCTATGGGTAATATAAGAACGAAGCTCTCACCCAAACCGAGAAAATTATTTTCTCGAATTGAAATTGTGCTACTATTAGTTCAAAATATTGCGCCCGATTGGCTGAAGAAAAAAAAAACACTTGGGTCAAAAACAATTTGGTTTTGGGACAAATAACTTACAATTTGATCAAAGTGACTAAAATTTTTCATTCGAAATATATGTTACTCTATTCAACAATTTTATAATCTTCAAATAAATAAGTTTTGTTCTTGGAATAATATTTGATATATCTTGTTGCAAGAGAATACTGCTTGATTCGATACATTTACATCGTTGAAAAAAGATTATGTATTCTCGGATCGAATGCAAAATACGTATTGACTCGAGAAGTAATTGATTGAATCAAGATGGAAAATTCAAGAAAAATTTATGCTCTAGTGGAGAAAATTTTGTTCTTCCTTCTGGGTAGTATGAAATTTTCTCGGGTCAAGATAATTTTTCTCGAATCAAGAAAGCCTTTTTTTCTGTGTACTCAAAATGCTTCAATCAAAAATCGCCTTCAGCAGTTTTTAGATATTAGTAGCATGTATATTGGAAAAAAATATAAACCTTCTGCGATGAAAGTGTATGCGGAAGGAACCTTTCGCAGAAGATTTCCTTCAAACCACTGAGAGAAAATAACCCTTGACACCCTTGAATCAGAGTGACGTAATGGAGGACTCTGAAGGCAACAACCAAGGTAAACATTGGTGAACTGTAATAGCATTATTTTCAAAATGATATAAGTCTAACATAAAGATGAATTTTATTCGAAGAATTCATGCTCGTGGAGTACTTATCGGAGGCTGACGAGTCAGACGATGTATTGCGAGCAGTACAGAACGATGCAACCAACGGTCAACAGCCAATCGAAAATGTTGACACCGATCAGCCAACACTGGAGTTGCAGGTTGAAGCACAGGGCGCTGAGGCCCAAATCGAACGTGCAGCTGTTCACCCGGTTAATTGCTGCAGTCAGTATTACAGACTTATGCTTATCTATTCGTGTTACCAGTGTAACATTATAATTTCATTTCCCAGATGAATGTCGTAACGATCGGGAGAGATTCGAAAACATAATGTTGCGCAAAGTCATCGAGTTGACGGAAATGGTGCGCGGTAATGCTGGACCAGTTCAGCGTAAACGAGACGGTTATACCGGAAGATTATGTGGAAATGAAAGGCTCCAAGCGCGCGAACTTTGATTTAGTCAAATCTCATTGGCCGGCAGAATAGCGCCAGCGACTCCACCAACTTTTCAGTAATATCCCCAGCTCTGTCGTCTGCTAGATTCACACAAACATAACCTATTTCTGCCACGGTCTGCCACCATTTGTATTTGACAACAATCGGAAACAAATAGCAGACGGACTCTAGGGATATTTGTGGAAGGTCTGAAATTGGTGTTCCTCGTAATATTCGAATAAATCAGCGCCTGCGCGCTTGGAGCCTTTCATTTCCACATAATCGCGCGGTATATTACTGCCAGCGATGCCATTCAATAACATACAAGATTTGCGCAAATTTGATGGGGATATCAAAGAAAACGATAAAATGCGAAATGAATTTGTACGTATGCGAGTTTTCTGAAACTGCATTAATGTATCGGTTCTTCGATAATCTTATCGTATATTATTTTTCAGAAACGAAAAATCGAAGACATTAGGGGAAGGAATGTACAGAAGGCTATTAGATATTCGATGGAAGCTGTGATGAGCGATAAGCTCACACAAAAGGTCGTTTGGACCCTTGGGGCCGAGAATGTCCCAAAAATATCAAAATTTTCATTTCCGTACTTAATTATTAGTACGTTTATATGCATATACTATTAACCGTCAATAATTATATTGACTGAAAGCAGCAAGAGCAGCCGCGAACAAACGTCTGGAACGAGCTAATAACTAACTTATTCTACTAGAATTATAATATATAAGTAGGAAGTAGACTGTTGCTTCGAATCTCGCCTTCGCCGTTCGACGACGCAAACGTATCATCTCCGGTCTCACTGCAGAATGTCTGACAAGATGTTTTTGAATTTGTGCTTAGTTATTCTAAGTGTATTAATTACCGTGTCAGCAAAAATCAGTAACGAAGGGGACAACACTGGTGTGGAAACATCAAGACTTACAGGCTGCTAATGTATAAACAATGACTGTGGGTATTGTCAGTACATCAAAGTAAAAACTGTTCACCTGGACGACACGATGTGTACAAACATAACTTACCTTTCCGATGACTATGGATTAACACTGACCGTTACATTCGACTCCTTGACTCTGTGTAATACAACATTATCAGCACGAAATCCTCCACCTATTTGCATCGGTCAAGATTATGTGAAAGAATTGGAAGCTGAAATTTGCATACGATTCTACAATTTGGATGCCAACGAACATTACTTACACGGTTGCCTAAAATTCGAAATCAAACTTTATAAAATAAAACTGGCCAGTTATGATCTTGGCTGTTTTGATGTGGGGCCAAAAAGTCTCGAAAATAATGAAAACGTTATAAAAACAAAGTCACGTACATTCTTGTCCAGAAACCAAGTGCCAGAAGTGACTATGGTATAATTAAGTAAAACCTTTGGGTGTATTCATCAATAAGTTACAGATTTAACATTATCATTTAACATTATATATATAATTATGTAAGAAATAAGAAAAATTACATATAAGTAGGAAGTACTTTTATATAGTTTGTATCTATAAATATACATAGGGGAGACCGGGGCAAATTGAACTCTGGGGTAAATTGAATTTCTGTAATTATTCTGATATGGGTACATGTAAACACACGAAAATAAAAATGAAGAAGTCTCATATCATCGCGATAGTAAAGAAGTCGATAGGTTTTAAAAATGTTGTATTCCTGAGAAAAAAAAGCGAAATTAATATTTTGGTACTCTCTAACCATAATTTTCGTGATTTTAATTGTTAGTTTACATATACTTCTCATGAAGTTCTTACATTGAGATTTATTTTATCGACTTCTCCAATCATTGAATAATTCATCAACGATTATAACAATATTGAAAGTATTGGTTATATCGGTTGAAATAAATATTATTTTGAAAATATAGTTTGGGGCAAATTGGTCGGGGCAAAATGACTGTGTGTGAGACATATGCGGGCTATGTTCATTTTTTCACTGCCGGTACTGCGAGTTTTCCTCGCTTCTTTCTCGCACCTGTGAGTTCATGAATACAGCTATCTCTTTCTGACAGAAGTTTGCAGTAGGTACTGGCAGTGAGAATAGGAACACAGCCATATGGTTAGAAGAAGGTTGCGCGTAAAAGATGCGCATCGTTCAAATTCCGGCCTGTCTGACACAAGAAAGGTTAGAAGTTTTCATTAATTAATTAGATGAAATTTCTTTTACATTTGGAACTGATTTTAATATTTAACTATAATAGAATATTGTACTATTTCAAACGAAACAATTTAAATTTAGTAAATAACCATTTTCTAATATTTTTCTGCATAAATTCGATTTGCCCCGACTCAAGTTCAATTTACCCCAGTC
The DNA here is from genome assembly GCA_963992785.1 of Tenthredo livida. Taxonomy (NCBI): domain Eukaryota; kingdom Metazoa; phylum Arthropoda; class Insecta; order Hymenoptera; family Tenthredinidae; genus Tenthredo; species Tenthredo livida. The sequence continues at coordinate 2,924,058 of OZ023073.1, forward strand.
CTGGGGCAATTTGAACCTTTTTCACTCATTCATTATAATTGTTAATAATGATAATAATTTCTTGAAATGACTAGTTCTTATAATCGATTAATGTCTATTAAAGATCAAAGGTCATCTCAAACTTATTTACAAAAGGATTGATTGTGAAAATAAATTGTTTCATCACTTTAAACTTTTCATGGTTCAATTTGCCCCGGTCTCCCCTACTAATAATTCATATCTATATTGGAGAATCCTCTTTATTATTTCAAATAGACGATGTTTTCTGAAGTACGGATGGATTATGTAATGTATATATATATATATATATATATATATATATATATATATATATATATATATATATATATATAAGTTAATTATTGACTCCAACAAAATATATTTTGGTCAACAATTAACTTTATTGAATAATATGATGAGAAAAAATTACGGACGATCCGGGAATCGAACCCGGGCCTACCGCAGCCTATCCGTGGACTTATGCCAATAGACCACCTTGCTCGCCCACGGACCGCCGTCATCTTTCTCATCACTTTGACTCTATCGTGTACTATTTACATTATTATTGAGAGAAGGTATCAGCCGATACACTCAGTGAAATTATTACTGTCAAATTATTCATTTTCTCATCATATTATTCATTAAAATATGACTGAAAATGAAGCAACGAGAATAATGGAGTTAACTGTAGTTATTTCCTTGAGGTGGCAAAAAGTCACACAGTTAATAATTTGACAGTAATAATTTCACTGAGTGTATCGGCTGATACCTTCTCTCAATAATAATTAACTTTATTATCATATATGTTGCGTATCATATATGCATCTGTATTTTAGAAAACATACACTTTAATTCATCATCTCAACTGTCCCATACATCCTATAAATAAGGTATCTTTCAGATATGACTATTTGCTGCCGTTTTGATAACCTTTCTTTGATACCTATAAGACATCTGTTGGATAACTAAAATCTATTTGCATATGTTATCCCTTCTGAAAAACAATTCGCAATTCGATAACTTTACGGTGACTGCAAGGCAGCTGGTTAAGGTTGGCCATATGTTGGCAATTTGGTGACCGCTTTAAGTTAACTTATCGTTGACATTCGGACGGAAATAAGTTACCATCCAGACGGACATAAGTGATACAATTAGTGATACACAAAGATATCTTTTTAGCCAACAACAAAGTTATCCAGAACTTTTTTTGGTCGCCGTTTTGCTGCCTTTCGGATGTCATTTTGCTACCTGGGTAGCTGAGAAAACCTAGATTCTCTTATAAGCGTGGTGATGGAGGTTTCATCTAGTGTCTTGACAAGTATTCTAGCAAGAAGCTCAACGGTAAGGGTAGGAAATGAGCAAAAGAGGCGCGACGTCTGACTCCGATAGAGATTCTCCTTCGCCTAAGAATTCGTCTACTCATAAACCAAAAAAGATAGCTTTAATGGATAAAGACAATACAGCGGAATCAAATTCCGCCCTCAGCGAGAATATAATTCAACCTCAATTAGTTATTACAGCGGCATCAAATTCCACCCTCAGCGAGAATATAATTCAACCTCAATTAGTTAATCCAATTGAGGAATCCCCAAACCAAAGCCAGTTGGTCAAAGTAGGGAGGGGAGTTAAGTTAAGCAAACAATTTACCAGCTTAAGTTAAAATAATTGGAATTAGTTTTAAGTTAAATTAGAGTGTAAGAATACAATTGAGGAAAATTTAGAGATTAATTTAAAATTAAGCTTACGAATTACGAATTAACAAAGTCACGTCATAATGAAAGTACTAAGTTGGAATTCCAATGGCCTAAAAAATAAATTCCCAGACTTAGTCAACATCCATAGCGATTTTGATATAATTGGCATTTCCGAAACTAGATATCTGGAACGCTACCATTCGGACAGGTTATTTGGCTATAATCAAATACGTCGGGACAGGAAGGGGGACTCGGCAAATGGAGGATTGATGCTCTATATAAATAGTAACTTGCAGTATAAAAGCATAGAGTTTAAACAAAGAATACCCGAGGGAGTCGAGCTTATTGGGGTTAAAATTTTGAACAGCCTCATTCAGGTCAATATCTTCCTTATCTACATATCTCCGACTAATTATTTAAACAAATCTAAATTACTCAGTTTCTTCGAAGAGTTAGACTCACATAAAAATGTTATTATTATGGGGGATGTAAACGCCCACTCTAAGAAATGGGGTAGCGACCTAAATAATTCCAGGGGTAAATTCCTTTCGGAAATTGTGGATGAATTAGATCTTTCAATCTTAAATACCGGGGAAGCAACTAGACTTTTGCCTGGGTCTAATAGAAAAAGTGTTCCAGATTTGGTTTTGTCCTCTCAGGATATTTCGGATAGATTGAGCTGGAATATTTTACACGATTCAATGGGGAGTGATCATCTACCTATGGTCATCCAGCTGGAGAGATCGTCCCTTACTTCCGGAGAGCACAAGGAGAGAATAAGAACAAGCAAGGTCGACTGGGTTAAGTTTAAGGAGTGCTTAAGTAGAGATTTTGATGAATTAGGCTACGAAATAAACAATGAGAATTATATACTAATATATGACCAAGTTATCGATCTAATATACAAAAGTCTAAGGGAATCTAACGCTAAATTCGAAATCAACCCTAACAAAAAACATAAATCCCCTCAAGCTGTGAGATGGTGGAATAGTGAATGTAGAGAGGCTATAATGCAAAGACGAAATGCCCAGAAACAGTGGCTTAATAATGGCACAGAGGAAAATTGGGAAATTTTACGAAATAAGCAAAAAATAGCTCAATCAGTATTATCAAAAGCTAAAACCAAGGGATTCCAAGACTACTGTGATAACTTATCTCCAAATAATCCCATTAGTGAGATTTGGAGGCAAATTAAATCCTTCAAAAAAAGGTTTTTAAATCCTCCAGCTAAGTCAGTTGAAAATTTTTCTACGAAAGATAATCCCAAACTTCTTGAAGCATTTGACAAAATCTCGGGTTCATACAATTATTCTAAAGAATTCGGTGAAAGGTTATCTTATAATTCGGATTCCTCTTCTTCATTGACATCCTCAATCAGATTCGATGAAGTTAAGAACGCAATATTGAAAAGTAAAACAAAGTCTTCTCTGGGATATGACTTGATCTCATATCAAATGATAAAACATTTCCCAGACATAATGGTCGAATGGTTTAGGAAGTTCTTCGAACTGGTACTGATTAATAATAAGATTCCAGAATCCTGGAGGAAATACGTAGTATGTTTTATTCCAAAGCCTAATGATGCGGGCTTCCGCCCAATATCTTTGTCATGCACCTTATTAAAAATAATGGAGCGTATCATTAACGATAGAATAAGTTGGCTAACAGAAAACAAAGGTCTACTCCCAGAAAATTCATTCGGGTTTAGACGAAACAGGTCTTGTAACGATTGTTTAGCGGTACTAATATCCAATATAGATATTGCTAAAAATCAGGATAAACATACAGGCATTCTTTTTCTGGATCTGGCAGGAGCCTATGACAACGTTAACGTTGAAAAACTTGGTATCATGTTCAAGACTCTTAGGATCAACCCACAAATAGTTAATTTTATACGATTAATTATGGGGCATCGGGAAATCATGGCTTACTGCAATGGACAAAAAATAGGCTCGGCTATTACCAATAAAGGCGTGCCGCAAGGCTCGATTCTCAGTCCTATCATGTTTAATATTTATATTTCGGCAATTAACAACTTCATATCTAAGTCCATTGGATGTCTGATTTTTGCAGACGACATAACGCTATTCTATTCAGCGCATTCTGAATACGAGATTTCCAATATTTTGTCCATTGAAGCAGAGAAACTTAGAAATTTCTTTGCAGCTATTAATATGACAATTTCCCCTCAAAAATCTAAATTCCTTTTGATTTCGAAAAACAACAAACCAATTCGAGTAAACTCCATATCTATGAAAATACAAGAGGTTCGGATATACAATACCGAATCAGTTAGATATCTAGGTGTAATTTGGGATTGGAAACTTTCATGGGTCCAACACATAAAATCACTTATACAAAAGGGCAAGAAGCTGACCTCTATGCTTAAATGCATATCATCATACTCGTGGGGGGGCTCATCCCACCACCATGCTCAAATTTTTCAAAGCGCTCATCAGACCTAGCGTTGATTGGGGCTCATACCTCTATTCGGAAGCTTCTAAGAACTTTCTCAAAAAACTTGACATAATTCAAAACGAATCCTTGAGAAGAATATCGGGTTGTTTTCAAACCACACCAATCAATACCCTCTTGCACCTTAATGGAATTCCACCTCTAATTGAAAGAAGAAGGTTTTTGACAGACAAATTCTTAACCAGAAATTTCAGCAACAATAAAAGCATTTTGAAAGGAAATTTAAGATCAATAGAAGAATCATGGATCAATAATCCGGAGAGGGAGGATATGAAGCTATCCTATATTGGCAAGAGATGGCTGGACATTCGGAACGCATGTAAAATGATCTCTTCTCCAAACAACGCGCCAACTTCTACTATTCCTTTTTATGCCCATTATATGAGAGATAATTGCAATACTAGCCTAGGTAGAGGAATGCAAAGCAGCGTTGACGCCGATAATGCTTTTTTATCGCTTTTCAAGGAGCATTTTCGCGACTACGTCTGCGTATCCAGATAACAATCGTGCTCCGCACGTAACCCGCACGCCGTGCGAGACACACTGTTCGAACGTAATGCATCGCATGTGATCTACATGGCGTGCGCAGCACTATGTGCGAGCACAATGCGTTCCGTATGATCTGCATGGTGTGTGTAGCACTGTGTGCGAGCACAATGCGTTCCGTGTGACTGCACGATTGCAGGCACGCGGTGATGAGCATGTGCCTCGCATAAAAAGGGCACGATTGCGCTAGTCATTGACTTTGGTAATGTAAAGTCAAAATTATTAACGAACATAATATACATAAATTGATGAGAATAAAAAATCGCACCAAATCAAATCAACTTTGTTCGTATTCAATTTAGAAAAAAAAAATACAAAAACAATCAATTCTTAACACGAAGAGGATTGGGAGATGAATAAAATATCAAATTTTCAGAGCATTGTGTAATTTTCTAAATCTTTCACGATTTCGGAAATTGAAATCGAAAATCACCGCATCCTTATGAAAATTTGACAAAGGTAGGATAAATATCAGAAGAATAATATAACACTGCACAGGTGAACTCTATGAAATTATATAATTGATTATGATATATTCAATAAATTGAATACATAAAATAGCCGTACTATATAAAGTTAATGCAAAAATAAATTAATTGAACATTTGAAAATAATTGGCAAATCTAGACCGGGTTTTGTGAATGAAATAGTAACAAATTTAATACATAGCGAATAATAATGAAAAATGTGAAAAAAAAAAACTTTCGATCTCTCAATGCACACGCACAACGTGGTCGCATTGTGCCCGCACGCGTGCGACAAGCACGACGTGCGAGCCATATGTACCTCAATTGATGACTCAGTTGCGTGGTGGTTTGCTCGCACGCCGTGCTGATTAATCCGCACGCGTGCGTGCATACTGCGGCGCATATGCGGCGCATATTGTTATCTGGGTATTCACAGACGGTTCATTGGATAAAGATAACTGCCAAGCAGGGTTCGGGGTCTTTTCGGAGGATTTGTCTTTAGAAATCAAGGGGGGATTTAACCCTCAGACGACTATTTTCACTATCGAAGCGTATGCTATATGCACTCATAGAAAAGTATCGTGGGATCAACAATAATTTTGCTTAATCAACAAAAAAATTTGGTAGATATACAGTCTACAAAATGCTTTGTTGCTTCAACAAACATTGTTTGCTGGCTGATTTAGTTTGATCAACAAATACACCAGAATGATTTAACAAAAGCATTTGGTGAAATCAACGAATGTTTCGTCATATCAGTTAAATTACTTTGTTGATTCAACTAAATTTATTTTGTTCATAAAACCAAAAAAATACTGGTAGGTACATGAATTGAAGCTTATTAGTTCTACAAAGTACAATACAGTATCTGAAAATTACATCAATCAACATAGGATCAGCTTTAGGGGGACTAACATATACTGACAACATACATATTTACAACACATAACCAATACAGGAATTAAGCGACGCTTAGAGAGGAGATCTTCTGCCACTATATATACTAACCAGCTCCTATAAGTGGTACTCGTGAGAATATCGAAAGCGATGGTCGCCGCCTTACGAGAAAATATTAAAGTAATGTACATGACCATGTAAAATCAAGAAAACATTTCGGCCTTCCAACAAAATCAGAATACACAAAATAGTGTTGTTGAATATATTCCACCGCTTTTGTTATTTTAACAAATTATTTGTTCATTCAAATAAAAACTACGTGACAGAATAATTTTGTTGTAGCGAACGAGCAAATCTCAGCCATTTGGTGATATCAACAAAACAGTTTGTCAATCCAACAGAAAAAATTTGTTGAATTGACTAAAATTGCCCACCAAAAAATTTTTGTTGGATATACCGAATTTTTTCTCTCGGTGTGGAGAGCTATCAAAGTTGCGCTAAGGGAGAATAATCATAAACATATTTTAATATGTACAGATTCCTTGTCGGTAACGGAAAGCCTGAGGAGAGAAGGCCTCGACGGTAAAATGAATTCTATCTTAGGCAATATCAGGGAGATAATGTTTTGGGCCAAGTCTCAGGAAATAGAAATAAAAATTCTATGGGTCCCGGCGCACAAGGGGATAGGAGGAAATGAGAGGGTGGACAGGTTAGCCAAGGAAGGAGCAAAAATGAACGCATGTGTTAGAGTCAAAATTCCCTTCTCAGATTTGTTTTCTACCTTCAAAAAAAGTTTAGTCGACAGGTCTGATCAATTCATACAAACATATGATGAAGAGAGTTATAGGAAGGGGAGAAGCTACCTTGACCATGTTGGGCCTTTCAAACTGGTCCCCTGGTACGATAACTCTTCTTTGACTAGGAAGGAAATTATCATCAATAACAGACTACTGTCAGGTCACACCCAAATGAATTCTCACCTTAAACGTATGGGTATAGTCGATTCGGATTTGTGTGAATGCAACTTAGGAGTCGAAAATCTGAACCACAGAATCTGGGATTGTCCCATATGGCTATGCGGGGAGAGAGAGAGCTTTGTTTCTTACCTAACAAGAATGGGTTACAATAAGTCGCATGATTTGGATTCTATCTCTGTAACTAATTCTCATATCAGGACGAGCATAGTGTCCTTTTTATTAGCCATAGGGGCTATGGTATAAGCACTTGAGTGAGTTCTGGAGTGGCAAGGTTAAAGATTGAATGGCAATTGTTACGCAATAGTAGTATGCTTTTCTGGTTTCTTGGGATTAGACAACTCTTCCTGGGGGCTCTGTGCCCATGGAAACATAGTCATTGTCAATGATGTTTCCAGGAAGAATCTAAAAGAGTGGTCTGACTGCACCGAGAGAAAAAATTCGGTATATCCAACAAAATTTTTTTGGTGGGCAATTTTAGTCAATTCAACAAATTTTTTCTGTTGGATTGACAAACTGTTTTGTTGATATCACCAAATGGCTGAGATTTGCTCGTTCGCTACAACAAAATTATTCTGTCACGTAGTTTTTATTTGAATGAACAAATAATTTGTTAAAATAACAAAAGCGGTGGAATATATTCAACAACACTATTTTGTGTATTCTGATTTTGTTGGAAGGCCGAAATGTTTTCTTGATTTTACATGGTCATGTACATTACTTTAATATTTTCTCGTAAGGCGGCGACCATCGCTTTCGATATTCTCACGAGTACCACTCATAGGAGCTGGTTAGTATATATAGTGGCAGTAGATCTCCTCTCTAAGCGTCGCTTAATTCCTGTATTGGTTATGTGTTGTAAATATGTATGTTGTCAGTATATGTTAGTCCCCCTAAAGCTGATCCTATGTTAATTGATGTAATTTTCAGATACTGTATTGTACTTTGTAAAACTAATAAGCTTCAATTCATGTACCTACCAGTATTTTTTTGGTTTTATGAACAAAATAAATTTAGTTGAATCAACAAAGTAATTTAACTGATTTGACGAAACATTCGTTGATTTCACCAAATGCTTTTGTTAAATCATTCTGGTGTATTTGTTGATCAAACTAAATCAGCCAGCAAACAATGTTTGTTGAAGCAACAAAGCATTTTGTAGACTGTATATCTACCAAATTTTTTTGTTGATTAAGCAAAATTATTGTTGATCCCACGATACTTTTCTATGAGTGTGGTTGGGCAACCATCCACAATCAGATAAGGCTCTTTGCGGATCCTGGGATCCTCTTTCATCTGGATTTCTCTTGCAACTCTTCTCCCAACAAAAGAGCTATGGTTGAGGAAATTACTTGAAAAAAAAAAAAAAAAAAAAAAAAAATTAAAAAAAAAAAAATAAATAAAAAAAAAAAATTTACTTTACTAATTAAACTATTTACCAATATAAATAAATTTACAAACTATAAGAAAATAAATCATCAATAAACAAGTAAGCTAGGCTGGGGGGGGGGGGGGGGGGGGATAGTTATTACGAACTTAAGGAATAAGAAATAACTCGGACAAAACAATGGAATTATCATAATGACACAAACTGAACTTAGCTTCTTAATTGGATCAATATTCATAAAAGGGCTAATAATATACCGGCATTAACCAGCGCAACAAGTCTTAACGTTTAAACTTGGCGCGCAGAGGATCCTTAACCTAACTCACGGACTTTCTCTCACACGCTGATTTAAGGATGCCAAGATGGAACAAGGTACAGACTAGTCTCCAACTATAGTGGGGGAAATAATAAGAAAAAGTAATAATGTTTAATGGTTAAAAAACAAGATTAAATAATAAAAAAAAAAAAAAAAAAAGGTACCAGAAATCTAGTAAGCCTATGTGACGTCACCAGCAACAATCTAGTAGTTTGATAGGTGACGCCACTTGATTTGCGCGCTAATATTTGAATAAAAGTCCAATTAGATATTCAAATGAATAATATAAAATAATTATAGATGAGAAACTGAACGTTCCCTCGAACTTTTGTTAATATTTACAGAACACTTCAACTAAAAGATTATATATTATATTTAGGTTGCAAGCAATAGAGAGTTCAATATAAATAACACTTAAAGAAAGTCCGTTTGCAATTGTTTACGTTCCCACGGACCAACGTTCGTGAGAATCGAACTCGGGGATGCATAAATGGATAGGCGATAGGTGATATAGACCAGACGCATCGACAAGTGCTCTGGAAAGAAGGTCCGAGAAAACGGGACGATCTCAAGAAGGGGCAAGGCCCAACCCCCGTAGTCGGAGGAGGGCTATGGCGCATTTGCCCCTCCGCTGTATTTTCTTACCCCTTAAGGCTAGGTTAAGATGTATGTTAAATATATATATGAATAAAAGCTTGTGTGTGTGTGTGGATCTTCCTCCCTGGAGATCCGCCTAAGACTCACTTCTATCTTGGGATTCGGTCAAGTTACACATAGAATTCTCTCAATCTTATATTTCAATAAAATAATTAGGTGCTCTCAGTATATATTGCATCATAATTTCACCTCTTCATACCAATCCTTCTTCTCTCAATAATTTTGTCCAATTTCTTGCTGAAGTGTTCATTAGAACTTTGGCGACTAACGAAGTTCAGCCTATTTGAAACCTCTCATGCGGACGCCTACTGGTAGTTACCAGAAGTACCTAGGACGTCACACCTAAGAGAAGACAAGTGGGGAGTTTTGTCTTTCGGAAAATGTGTTGGTAGTATCGCCGAAATCCGGAATAGCCATCGGTTCAGGCTGGCTGTTTGTTCAGCTGAGGGATTGGTTCCGGTAATAGGGTTACTGATCCCCTTTTCTAGGGAGTACAGATAAACTATAAGTCCACAATCTGAAGCTTTTTTATAAAAAGATTTAAAAATACACAACAAATAGTGAATTAAACATACCAAATAATACTCATAAAAAGAAGTAATTAAAATGCATGGAAAAAAACCTCTTAATATAGGCTACAGATCTTAAAAAGATGATAAGCCAATGGTTAAAAAAAAAAAAAGTCAAACCATAACCTCAAACCTGCACATGCAGTCTGCGTGGTCTGAAAACGGTGAGATTTTCACATGATCCTGCTTTTCGTAGCCTAGAAATAGCGATGCTCTCACTGACTGCGTCAAAGTCTTGTGAATTTCATTTCACAACAACATGAGTAATTCAAGGTTTGTGTAATAATTTGACAAAAAAAAGCGACACGATCTAACATTGTTGATTAAACGTTCTTTCAGCGTCTGCAGTATTCTGGATCTTCCTGATGAAATTTTAGTCAAGATTATTCTGCATCTTGATCCCATAGAACGCCTGCCATTGGGAAATTCTTGCCAGAGATTCAACGATCTCGTGTTTGGTGACGAAGAATTATTGAGGTGAGAGATGCTTGGGTTCTCTGAGTGACTCTTTGCCTTCTTGAATCTACCTACTTAGGTAGATCATTCCTCATATTTTGCACCTCTGTTCTCACGTCCCTGCGCTTTCAGGAATTTGGATTTTACCGGCGAACGACAACTTACAAGACCGTCAGACATCCAGGAATATTTCAACAATGAAGACACACGCAAGAAAATACACGCAATAAATGCTGAAAACGTGGAGGCAGTCATTAGTTTAAAGAGTTCAATACCCCAGGCGATAAACCTAGTCGAATTGAACATTCTGGGTGTATTTGTATTCAAATCTGTCGTAGAATTGTCTTCTTTTTTAAAACCTATGGTTCATCTCGAAAGATTGTCTGTCAATTGGCCAAGTCCATCTAAACGAGCAAGCTACGCTAATACCGAAGGGAACCAAGTTTTGAAAGAAGTGTTTAGCAGACTCACTCATTTGTCTATAGGAATGGAACAGTTTACATACAAGTTTATACTAATTTTACAACTGTGCGAACAGCTCAAGGAGCTGCATTTGTTTCTTTCAAACGATGAACTTCCTTACGGAAGCCCATTGCGTCAAGAACTCATGAAACTGAGCAATCTCAAATTTGTTCGGATCGTTGGCAGTGCAGATGCAGATCTGCTAAGGAGGTTTATCATGTCTATCGTTTCGGACCCTGCTGAATGGACAGACTTTCACCCGAGTCGTCCAGGTGGCGAACTTTACCTTGGTATATTATCAAAATTATTAATTCTCCATGTATCACATTTTATCACATAATCAATCTTGTAGTATAACTTCGTTTAATATCAAGAATCTTAACTTAAATAATCGATACGGTTGTTCAGATTATCTAATCGTCGATCGCCGACTTGTTGATTACTTTCCAGAAAAGAACGTAGAAGTATGTGCGAAATTAAGTCAAGTCAAAGAGATGCCGCCGCCTCGGAATGTTCGATATTACCGTGAAACCGGCTTCTCCGACAAGGATTGGCCTCTGGTCCCCGTACATCTCTTAAGCGAAGTGATTAGAGTCACTCATGAAGATGCACCGAAGGAATTCTGTTGTTTGTCTTCGCCTGGATTCCCTTTTAATCAGCCATGTGTTCTGAAGATCGACGAGATAAAGGTGAAATTATAAGGGCGAGAAGATGGATTCTCACGAATTTCCAGAAAATCGAGCCCCGTATAGTTTTGCTATTTTGTACAGTTTGATCTGTTTGAAATTGAAACCCGTATAACTTGTGAAATCTGAATCCAGTTACCTCAGTCAAGAGAAGACTGATTTCTGAATTCTTCAGTGCTTTTTCTTAACTTTCCTTTTCGAACCCGAGATAAGGTTCTTCACACTCGTTCTCACCCAATTTGTGAATTTGGATATTTTTATGTTTCAGAAACTGCTGAAGGATCCTGAATGTCAGATTTCTTACTTAAATTTCTCGCACTCTATAGAGAAAAATTGCGACGTGCACTTGCTCGCATCTGCATTTCCAGATTTGACAGAGCTTGTTCTATCAGGGATGGGTAACAGAAATTGTGAGTTCATTCGCTTAATCCGCCTACTTGACTAAGTTCTAGATTAGTCGAACAAATTCGTGTATTGAAATGTGCTCTTGATGATAATTCTTGAATGAAATTTTGAAACATTCCAGCAACGACACCGCCAGAGGAGACCAAACCGCTCTACAGACGCCTGAGTAAAAAAGGTAGCCTGGCATCCGAGGCGGAACATAGCAATGCAATTAATACGGAATCTTCGTTCAAAATACTCGTAGAAAATACCCCGCGCCTGAAAGTCCTTGAGATCTCTGCGAAACACTGGTAAGATGATCTCAGCTGTAATATAATTATGTAAAATATGTTATTCCATAAATTCGTTCATTCCAATTTGATGAGAAACTTCATTGACTCGCCACAGGGATAAGGACGCGGAACATTGGGACTTGGACGCGTTGCATCTGATTTCGGGTTGGAAGAATCTCACAGTTATCCGCTTGCGTAACATACCAATAACCGATGGAAAGTTCCTCATCGATATTGGAAAAGAGTGTGAAAAACTGGAGGAAGTAACACTGCTCTCTCTCCGTCCCACTAGAGTGATCAGCTACGAGAGCGAACTGTTGCAGATGCTACAGCACTGTAAAAATTTGCAAAAACTCGCAATCCAGCAGACAATCGTGGAGCATTTGTCTGGGATGCTTGACATACTTTCAGCTAACTGTTCAAGACTCCAAGATCTTCGTTTACCGATCATTAACGGAGAGTGTGATCCTCTTGAGCTTGAGTCATCTATTGAAGAAATGTTTCGCAAATGTCAAGAGTTGAAACGATTCTCGATTGAACATTACTATCGCGGGGACTGTAACAGGCTGAGGCGTATTGTAAACAGGTGAAAATTGTTCTTCCGATTCATCGCAGGCATATTGATTGACGCCTAGCATCCAGATCGACGAATATTTATCGATATTATTATTTTACAGAATTACGAGCAAATTGAATCGTCCGGATTTCTAATTCCATACAACTGAGCCGTACTACACCCCCTAGACTGGTAATTTGAGTTGTGTTCCTGACCGCCATGATACCTTGTATCATTGAGAATAGTACGAAACATTATACATAGGGTGGACGTACCGGTTTTGGCCACCTTAGTACCGTTTGTGGTCACTACTTGCTCCATTTGTGCCCATACCCATTACCATGTAAATCAAAGCCTGGCCACAAACGGTACAAAACTATTTTAACAGCTTTAATAATTAATAACTTCACTTTAAACAATCAAGAACTGGAAAAGTTGGGTTTAATATTTGCTGTAGGGTATGTTTTCGTGATTAATTCAATAATCTAATAGATTCATAATGCCAAGAGCCAATACCAGAAAGGAGAAAAGCATTAGTCAAGCATGGCCACAAACGGTACAGTGGCCACAAATAGTACGTCTACCCTACAACGTTTTTTCCGAATGCAACACGGATCAGTATTAAGATAAAAGAGTGGTTTTATATACCCATTGTTGCAAAAGCATTTCTTTTTTCTTTATAGCCGAAAAACCACCCATACAGTCTCATTATCTACGTACGCCTAGCTAATCCGTTTGTTATTGTTTTCATGATCTGCCAATAGTAAGCCGAAAGGATAAGCGGTGAAAGACGTTTGAATCGGTCGGTGCTCAAACAGAAAAAAAAGATATACAAATCCGCATGCAAAAACGTAGTTGGATTATTTTTCAAATATATTCGTATGCGTGATTTCATCAATTCCATGGAGAACCGAAACGGTTTTGTAGCTCACTATTCCGCCGATTATAATTATATACCGAGAGTTTTCGGTGAAACTGCTGACCCCCTCCCTGCAGAGAAACCAACACAGACACGTACCGCGTGCGTGAGGCTCGGCCGGGAGGGGGATAGCACTTAGCCGAGTCTCGCGCACGCGGTACGTGTCTGTGTTGGTTTCACCGAAAACTCTCGGTATAATAATATCGCGTGACTAATGGAAAAAGGGTGTAAGCGACGTAAAGTGCGATTTCAATGGCAAAAGGGCGTATATTTTTTTTTTTTTTCGCCAATCGATAGACCATCGGTTGAAATGAAAAAAGCCGCTGTTTTTTTTCCAGCCTAAAATATAAAGGCAGAAGGGCGTAAGCGCCGTTAATACGCCCTTCT